>JAPPVO010000036.1:157827135-158045333 GCA_030407325.1 Camellia japonica | reverse complement strand
TTAATTCCATCCTTTGTTTTTCCTAGAATATTAAGTAACGTACCAATGAGGCTCATACACACAGTCTTCTCAATATGCATAACATCCAAATTATGTCGAACATGTAAGAACTTGCAATATTCAAGATCAAAGAATAATGATTTGGTCTTCCAACATTTTGTACCACCAACATCTAATGCTTTTTGATTTTTCTTTCCCCATACGTTTACAAGACCTTGAACTTTATTTAATATCTCCTCACCAGTTAATGGTATTGGAGCTAATCCAAACTCTTGCTCACCATTAAAAGCCTTTTTTTTGCCTCTGATATGGATGGTAGCGTGGAAGAAATTTTCTGTGGCCATCATATGTGTTCTTCTTACCATATTTTAATCTATGAGAACATGTTCCTTCACTACAAATTGGACATGCATAATATCCCTTTATAGTACAACCATTCAAATTGCCTAATGCTGGAAAGTCGTTAATTGTCCACAACAATATAGCCTTCAGCCTGAAGTGTTCTTCTTTATAAGCGTCATAAGCTTCAACACCTACTGTAGACACCCAATTTTTGACCGTCCTCAAGACTTGGACGTCACCGCTTGAACACTCGGTGATCATCCTTGTTTGTGTTTGTCTTGAGTTCCCGGAGGTCTTGGCTATGCACCTTGCCTCAGGATCTCTCCGCTCGACTGTTTTGTGTCTGGTTTTGCACCAAACACTTGTGTTTTACCTTTGAGGGGCAGGGAATGGCTTGTTGACCATCCCCACACATCACCGGCCATGGCTTGAGGCCACCGGCCACTGGTTTGTTGCCACCGGCCAAATGTTTGGCCGACCGGCACTCTTTGTGGTCGACCGGCCATCTATTTTGGTCAAATTGCATTTTTGGCAGGCCGACCACTGTGCATCTACTTTTGCAGATATTTTTATGCCAGCTGTGCTAGCTGGCATACACCTTTGCTCCCCTCCATACACGTGTATGGAGGGATCTCCTCCTTGACTAGCTTACTTGAGAAGCTTTGCAAAAGTGAGCTCTATAAGAGGAAGCCTCTTCTCCCTCCATTAGGGTTACAAAATTTTCAAAGAAGCTCTGAGATTAGGGTTTGAGTTTGTATCTATTCCATCTCTATATCTCTCTCTCTCTTTTTGCCTTGTGTGTGTGTTTAGTCTTACTATTGCACACAAACACCTAGTCCTACACCTTCTCTTGGTTGCTGAGGGACCAGAAGGCTGTTCTTGGTGTCTTTGGGTGGTTTTGAGCTTGAAGAAGCTGCTGGAGCATCATTCTTGAAGAGGGTCAACAAGGGTAAGAACTTACTCCTTTTGTTCCCCATTCTTGCTTAACTTTTTTGACTACCTTGCACCTTTTTTTGAGCTTAGTATATAACATATAAAAGTTTTGTTTTTACTTGCTTAAAATAGTTTTTTAAGAGTGTTTTGTTGTTTGGGGTTGTTTCACCCCTCTTAGGGCTTGTTTGGCCCCATTTTTGTGCTATTTTGGTGAGCTCCGGGACCACCTTGTTTGGGACTCCTCACCACTGAAATCTTAAGGGATTTAAGTGGTGAGGATGGTGCCTTAACGTCCTAAGAAGGAGAGGGCCACCCCCTCTCCTTGTTGTCTTCAATAATGGCCATTTAAGCCTCATTAGTGAGCACCTTGTTTAAGTGTATGTTGGCCATGCCTTAACTATTTTTTATGTTTATCTTGCCATGATATAGCATTGTTGTGAGTTGTTTTAGACACACCTTGCATGCCTTGCATACTTGTCTTGTAATGCCATGTTTTAGCCTTAACATGCTTTGTGCTTTGAGCCTTGTTCTAGCATGTTTTTGGCTTAGCTTTGTGAAGCTTATATGCATGTTTTGATGTGCTTGAGGTCTGTTTTTGGTCATTTGGGTCGTCCATGATTTGCTTTGTATAGCTACCATGTAATCCCCCTTATGAGCCTTGAGTGTTGACCCCTCTAGCATGCCATCCTTGCATCATTTCAGTGGTTTGGAACCACTTGTCATGTCATTTCAGTCCTCATGATATGCTCGTATGCTTGCATTTGATGCCCCTTTCATGCTTTAAAAGGTTGGTGTTTCTTGTTCCATGTGTGTGCCATTGTGTATGCCTCTAGGATTAGATCATTTAGATGCCATCTAAGTGGTTTTTGGGGCTTACTTTTGCATGATTTAGGACTGTTTTAGTTCATTTTGGTCATTTGCTTCATATGTCATATGGCCATGGTTTAAGTCCTTGGGCTTGGTGGCATGCCTAGCTTGCATTGTAGATTGGTTTGGCACCTTCTCTAACATGATTTTCAGAGCTTATAATGCATGCCATTTGTCCATGTTTGCATCCTCTTAAGTGTGCTTGAGAGTTGTTTCTATATGCCTAAGTGTTGGTCCTTGTGTGCATGCATGTTTGCATGCCATTTTACCTTCATTCTTGAGCATGTTGGCTACTGTTTTGGGCTTAGTATAGAGTTGTCGAAATTAGTTTAAGTCCATAGTTCGCATGTTGTTGCATGCTCACCTTGTGTGTTGTTGCATACTTGTGTGTTGTCACATGTTTAGGTTGTTTAACATGTTTGCTCCATATGTTGTGGCATGATTGAATGAAGTCACATGCTTGCTTGCATGCTTGAACATCCCCATTGTATTTGGCATACTTATTGGTTAGCATGATTGTCATATGCCTTGTATACTTGTTCGCATTGCTCATGTTGCATACTAGCTCATATGTCTAGGTTGCATTGCATTGACATGCATGCTTGCCTCTTGAATTGAGTATGATTGAGGTTGAGCTCCTTGTTTGTTTATGTGCATTTCATTTGAAATCAAAGTGCATAACTTGGTTTCTTGGGCCATCACGCATCGAAATGCGCGATTTGTGGTTCGAAAACCGAGAACCATGTCCCTTTGAGTCATAAACATGATAAGGGATGTATTGGTGCACACATTTGCTTGGAATGCATTGCCATGCCTTGTTTTGCCCTCTATTGCTGTCAAAACAGGATTCTGCAGGAAGATTTGGCCGGCTGGCCATCTTTAGTGCCGACCGACAAACAATTGGTGGCCGATAGCTTAACCAGTGGCCGGTGATCATTTCCTTTGGCCGGTGACCATTTCCCTTGGCCGGTGGCATCCCACAGGGTTCATAGAGTGCACCTTGGGATTTGTGCAATGATCAGAGGAATAGAGCAGGGAAAACAGAGGCAGCTTGTGCATGGTAGTGGACTTCCGAGCGGAGCTGAGCGCGCATACATTGGGCCCTCTTCCCGAGGCTATTTTTACTGCTTAATTAGCTTAGTTAATTTGCTTAACTAGTTAATTGTCTGTAATATTTAATTAGCTTGATAGTTAGTTAAATTGTATTATTCTTTCGGTCCCTCCGAGCGAGGGCAAATTTGTAATAAGTGTGGGTGTATGTGCATGTCTTCTAACTCCCACTTCTTTCTCCCTTTTACTTACCTGCTTTGATGGTTAGTACTAGGGCATATTTAATATTAGCATACCTTATGCTATGCATGCATGCATCATTCATCAGTATTGCATGCACCGGGCTTGGCGCATCATGCTAACCGCATAATATTTCAAATCTAACTTGAATACATGCTATCTGTGCATTTCACATGCCATCCTAGGATTAGCCGAGCCTATTCTAGTGACATTTTGTATGCGATACATTAGCCACCTTAACATGAATTAGGATCATGCATATGATTACTAACTAGTTCTTTGTTTTGGCTCGGAGTACGATGTAAGTATTCATGCTTTAGCATCTTGCATGAGTGTGAATGTTAACATGACAGCATGCTTACCATGTGGCTAAATGCTTATTTGATTAACTGCCTGAATGCCTGTGGGTGAAGGTTGGATTGTTTGAGTTGGGACAACTCATTGAAATCCGTATTTTAGCCTACTTGCGAGTAGCAAATTTCAAATCACTTTTTTTTCAAACAAACAGATATGCAATGCTTCGTTCCAAATTAGACGATCTAGTCTATACTTTTGTGTTGTGCGCATCACATAGTAAGATTAGCTAATTAATTGGAATAAGAACACATAACGTTTTCAAAATCAGATATCATGGTTAGTAGAGGCTGATCTTCGGATCGGGCGAGAGGGGGTGCTCATAGCTGACCTTTCCCAATCGTACCCAAGTTCCCGAGCCGAGGCAACTTTGGTGATGACGGACACGTGGCCTTAGGCAAACGAGTCAGGGTTTCTTAAATTCTCCCATTAAAAAATATTTAGGTGGTGACTCTGTATCTGGCAAAACAGTCCATGTTTGGCACTTCTTTTCTACAAATCTGTTTTCTCAAAATGATTTGCCGAATTTGGACTCTTTGGTTCAGATTAAGAACCGTGACAATTTGAGTCCGAACTGTAGCACTGAGGCCCTCACATGGGGCGCGTCTACACCTACCTTCCACAACATTTTCAAATCATCAATTAGTGGTGCAAAGTAAACATTAATGTCATTACTAGGTTGTTGTGGACCTGATATTAACAATGATAACATCATAAATTTCCTCTTCATACATAACCACGGTGGAAGATTATAGGTAATCATTATAACTGGCCGACAACTATACCTATTGCTAAGGGAACTGTGTGGATTTATTCCATCTACAAAAATAGCTAATAGATGGTTTCTTGGCTCTACAGTGAAATCTAGCCACTTGTGGTCTACTAACTTCCATGATGGAGAATCTGCAGGGTGACACATTGTGCCATCAGAATCTCTTCCATGAGCATGCCATGTCAAATCCTTTGCTATTTTTGCTGATTGGAACATCCTTTGAAACCTTGGGATAGGTGGAAAATACCATAAAACTTTTGCAGGCACATCATTTCTTATTTCAGTGGAATTCTTCTTCAACCTCCATCTTGATGTACTACATGTAGGACATGAAGTTGCATCTTTGTACTCCTTTCTATAGAGTATGCAATCATATGGACATGCATGTATTTTCTCATATCCCATTCCCAATGCAGCAAACATCTTCCTAGCCTCATACATGGATGATGGTATTTCATTGTTCAATGGTAGCATATCACCCAACAACATCAGTAGATCTGAAAACCCAGTGTGATATAGGCTATTTGTAGTTTTGAAGTTATACAGTTTAACCAATGTAGATAACTTGGTAAACTTTGTGTAACTCGGATACAATGGTTTTTCCACATCTTTAAGTAATTTCTTAAACACTTCAAGATCAGCTGTGTAATGATTGTATGCATCTTGAACCATTTCCATTGTTTCAGCTACATTGTCTATGGGAGACGTGTCAAATTGTTGTTGGGAAAAATCTTGTTCATTTAAACATGGTGATGCCCCGCTGGTGACTGTTTCTCCATGCCATATCCATGTGGTATAACTTTGGTCAATACCATTGAAAAAGAGATGATTTCTAATCTCTCGAATAGGTTGGCTTCTCAAGTTTCCACAGACTCTACAAGGACAATGTATGGATTGAAGATCACTTGCATGGATTATAGCAAAATTAAGAAATTGTTCAACTCCATTCTCATAGTCTTTTGATCTTCTATCCTTGAACATCCAAGATTTGTCCATTTTAAATGTATTTTTGAATACCTATATCAAAAAGAAATTATAATATAAAACAATAAACTAGAGGCTACACAATTGATAACCTCAAAGGAATGTCATTGAGACGGCACAATTTCTTTGATAGAACATTAAATGCCTTAAGCAAACTTGCAAAAAAATAAAAATAAATAAATAAATAAATGCAGGATCTTATAACAAATAATTTATCTGATCTATGAATAATTGCAAAGTCAAAAAAAGAAAAAAAAAATAATAATTCCACAAAGTCTAAACAATCTAGGCATTCATTATTTAATACTATCATTTATATTGAATGTTTCATATCCAAGAGAAGAGGTGCAGGCTTTACACATTGCTAGGAAATGCCCCAGGGCTCAAAATGGGCTGCCTAACTCACGTAGGTGGTTTGCCTCCCAAAAGAGGCAACAACTGGCAGCAACAGCAGCAAAAACCGCTCTGCAACAGGAGCAAAATAGCTCTGCAGCAGTAGCAACAACTAAGTGCATCAATAGCAGTAGCAACAGTAGTAAAAGCATTAACAAATCAAACAAATCCTTATTTGAAGTGTATTACTATCCATTTATGTTCGAATTTAGTGTAATTTATCCTTATCTAAAATTGAAATGTATTAGTAGATGGGAACATCCACATGGTATTTGGACTTTTTTTTATATATTTTATTTATAACTTTCTCCTTAATGGTGAATGTACTTTAAGGGGACTGTAATTTAAATGAATTTTTAGGAGTACTTATATACTTTTGTGGTGTATTTAGAGGCTTGTAGATGAATCATTCAAGTAACATATGTAAGACATGGTCTAGGCTGCAGCTGGTATTGCTTTATTTTGAGCTTATGGCCTAGGCTGTAGCCACTGTGGCTTGGGCTGCAGCCTGGTGTTTTGTTGAAGTTAAGTCTGCAACCTGGTCTGTGGTTGCAGCTCAGGCTGTAGCTCTAGCTGCAGCTTGGCTTGCACTTGGTGCTCTTGCTTACACTTGTTTTGTAACAAATGGAGCTATCTTATCCCAAGTTCATAGTGCTCTAAAGTGTGAAATTGAACCCTGATAGACTTGTTTGGCTTCCCAGGCAAGATGGTATATTCAGCATTGGTTCTGCCTGGGAGCAGTGGAGGGCTAAAAGTCCTAAAGTGGGTTGGGCTGGTCTTCTTTGGGGCCCTTACTCAATCCCTAAGGCTAGTTCTTTGGTTTGGTTGACTATTCTTGGTCATCTTAATACTGGGGATAAGGTGGCTACTTTTGGTATAACAAATGCAACAAATTGTCCATTATGTGGCATTGTGGGGGAGGATCATAATCACCTATTCTCTAAGTGCTCATATTCCTCTATCGTTTGGAAAGCCCTGAAAACCAAATGTAAGGTGGACAGGTATGGGTCTGCTTGGACTGAAATTTTTATGACTCTGTAAGACCTAGGCTATTATTATTAGGAAGCTGAGTTTCTGTTGTATTGTTTACCATATATAGCTAGAAAAAAACAAGAGAATTTTTAGCAACGAAAAGAAACCTAAAGAGGTTGTGATCCAGAACATTATTAATATGATCAGATTTAGAGCTATGGCTATATCATATGTGAAAAAATCCAATAATGATGAGTGGTTTCTTAGCTCCTGGAGACTTCCTAGAACAATCCTTAAGCATTGAGGTTGTCTATTTTGTTTGTGGGTTGAGTAGTGGTGAGCATATATTAAGTGAGCCTGTTGTTGAAAGAGTGAGCTGTGAGATTTATACACTATGGGTTGAGTGTTGAGAGCATATATAGAGTGAAATTACATTAATTTTGTGTGTTATTTTGCAGGTGCAACTGGATTTGAGGATTGTGAGGATTACTAAAATGTGGGTTGAGTGGTATGAGACCATATATCTGTGGGTTTATACTAATTTTATCTTTTGCCTATCTATGTGTATTTTCTATTGCAGGTACAAGAGGAAGCATTGTGAGTTTGAGTGTTATGTGGTTCGTAAAAGTGGGTTGAGTGTAGTGAGACCAAAATTGTGTGTAGATTCCCCAAGTACCTGCTTTTCTTGATGAGCGTTGTAGACCGCCCGGAGAACTCCCGGCTCCGTGCGCGAGGGCGCGAATCGTTAGTTCTTAACCGCTACAAGTTCGGACTCGTGTCACAGTTCTGAATCTAATCTCGCAAAGTGCAATGCAAGACTGATAAATTACCAAAGAGTCCGAATCCGAGAAATCGTTTTGGAAAACTAATTTTTATAAAGAAGTGCCAAACATGGACTGTTTTGCCAAATACAGAGTCGCTACCTAAATGTTTTAATTTGGGAGAATTTAGGAAACCCTGACTCGTGCCTAAGGCCACGTGTCCATCATCACCAAAGTTGTCTCGGCTCGGGAACTTGGGTACGAAAGGGGAAGGTCATGCAATGAGCACCCCCGCTCGCTCGATCAAAGATCGGCCCTTACTAACATGATATGTTATTTTTGAAAACACATGTGTTCTTATTCCAGTTATTAACCTAGAATTACTATGTGATGCGCACAACATACAAGTATAGACTAGATTGCCTAAGTTGGAACAAAACATTGCATGTTCGTTTGTTTGAAAACGGCTTAGAGGTGCTACTCGCAAGTAGGCTAAGTCTTGGATTTTGATGAATTGTTCTAATTCAAGCAATCCAACATTCATCCATAGTCATTCATGCAGTTAATCACTTAAGCAGTTAGCCTCATGGCAAGCATGCTAACATGGCAACATGCATAACTCATGCAGTATGCTAAAGCGTAAACACTCACAGTGTACTTCGAGCCAAAACAAAGAACTAGTTAGAAATCATGTATGATCCTAGTTCATGTTAAGATGGCTAATGCAACACATGCAAAAATGCAACTAAGATAGGCTCGGCTATTCTAAGATGGCATATGCAATGCAACTTGATAACATGTTGTTGAACACGTATTCAAGTAAATGTATTGGAATACAATGCAGTTAGTATGATGCGCCGAGCCCGGTGCATGTAATACAGATGAATGGATACACGCATGCGAAGCATAAGGATGCTAATGAAATATGCCCTAAAACTAACCATCGTAAGCGGTTAAGTAAAAGGGAGAAAGAAATGGGGATTGGAAGACAGGCATCGCACACACGCACGCTTATTACAACAGTTGGCCCTCTCGCAGGAGGGTCCGAATAATGAGCTAACTAGCTAATCTAAGCTAATTAAACTAATTATTACAAGCCAACTAATTAACTAGCAAGCTAACTAATTAAGAAGCTAATTAATTAACAAGTTAACTAACTAGATTATTACAACACAAATGAATAGCTAACGCATTAACTACTTAAGTACAAAAACCAAACAGTTAACTAGGCAAAGCAGCTAAGTAAAGCAAATAAAGGGAGGCCTCGGTGTGAGAAGCGTATGCATGCTCGGTCGCTTCGTTTGGAAATCCGTCACGATGCCCCAACTTGCCTCTGTTTGTAATTGTTCTCAGAACTTTGCACAAAGCTCCAGATAGCTTCTAACTCACCTTGGGGACCTGTAGGAGGGTGGCCGACCAGTTGTTGATGTGGGAGGCCACCTACCGACCACTTATCTTTGTTGCAGACCAGAAAAAGTGGTCGGCCAGCCACTTTTACTGGTCTGCCGACCACTTGTTGCTGCACTTCTCCAGTTTGCTGCAACAGAGAACAAGAAAGGGCATGGCAATGTATTTGCAAGGTATGTATGCACAACCACCCTCCCTATCATTTCATGAGCTCAAGGGAGTGCGGTTCGCGACCCTCGGGCCATCAATCTTTGATTAACTTTTTTTTAGGTTACTGTGGCACAATTAGGTGGATTGGACCCTCTTCTATCACAAGTAATAGATCCACATCTTAGGGTTTTTCATTCTCAAACCTAAGTTTCTAACCACATGATTTGCTTGCACTTTCAAGATTTGGTTGTTTTTATTCTCTTTTCCTGTTTTTGATGGGTTTGGAGATGGCCTAAACCATAGAGCTTCCTATCGCAATAGACTACTAGAAATGCTTAAGAAGATTATGGTTGAAGAAAAATGGCACTTTAAGATTTGTAGTAGAACAAATACAATAAATTTAAAAAAAAAAAAAATATGAGATTTCATCATTTTTAATTTTCTAGGTTTTAAATTTCAAAAAAAATTAATATTGGTAATAATTTTTTTTTTGCTTCTTTTTTTTTCAAGTGCAATTTATTTTATTTTGGTATTTTTTTTTCCTTGGTATGATTATGGACATTTTGATGATGATGAATTGTGAAGGTGATTGGAGCCTCAATAGAGCTCTATAAGGTAATTTCAATTAACTATCAGTAAAATCAAAATAAAAGTAATTTGCTTATGTCACTTTTGCCATGTCAAAATAATTTGCTCTTTTTGTACAAATTGCTTCTTATTTCACATTTTTCCCCCTTCTCAATTGACAATGTCATTGCCTAATCACAAGAGCAACCAACTAAATATGGATATTAGAAGAGTATGCTTGATGTGAGTAAAAAGAGCTTTAAGCTTGCCTTTCTGCTGCAATTTGTCATATTTGGCTTGAAAGGAATGCTAGGATTTATAGCAATAAAGCTTCTGATGCTTGTGTTGTTTTTCATTCTATGGTAACAAATGTGAGGGATAGAAATTGTTCATGGACTGGGGTGGATAGTTCTCCCTTTAATAGGGATGTTTATCAAGCTTAAAACCTTCCATTGAGGATTTTGAACAGTAGAGCTTAGCTCTTTGTTTTTCTTTTTTTTGTTTTCTTGTTTTGTTTGCCTTTCTTTGGGTTGTTTTGTTTTGCTTCTTGAATAAATTTTACCTTACAAAAAAAAAAATAAATAAATAAAATAAATAAATAAAATAAAATAAAATCTTGAACCTTCTCTCATCTCTGTATCAAGGAACAAATACTATCACTTCATATTCCATATAAACATCATGTAGTTTTAATGCCATATTGAGTGAAGTGCCTTTTGAAATTTTGTACTTAAGATTGCAAATGTACCTTTGTGTACTTTGTGGAATTTGCTGTTAATTTATCCATGAAACTTTTCAATAAGTGCCAATTTAATGTTGGGTTGCTTGATGCTGATGTGTATGGATCATCTATTCCAACCATGATGAAACTCAATGGCAGGTTCGAAGTTAATAAAGGTAGTTCTTTAATCATCTAAATCCTTCCTAACATGTTTCAGAATCTATGGTATCAATGATGTGAAGTGCTCTGAATGCATGATAGTGAATTGGTAAGGGTAGTTCTGAAAGATATAGATTTGCTTCTAACTTATTGCTCATATTTTACTAGTTAATTTAGTATCCCTTTATTGCTCATATTTTAATGTGAATATGCTTTGTTTGTGTCACATTGGTGCCGAATTAGATATAGTTGGTACCTTTTCAATTATGTTATGATATTTTCTACTGCTTCTTGAAAACTATGAAACTGAGTATGTATGTCACAAATGATTTATCCACAGATGATTTTGATTTTTAATGGAACACATGACTCAGCCCAAAACGTACTTGAGTTAGTTGTTTATCTTAACAGGTTCTGATACAGGACAAGACTTTAGTTGATGAGCATGAGTTAGTGAAGTCTGTTTTTCATATTTATGATTTCAAAATGCATTCAAATACTTTGATGTTATGTTTGGATAACTCCTTATAGGCTTATATCCTAGCCTTCATCATCTCAGGTTCACCCTGAGATTGTGCAATTGTTGTTAAGCTATGCAAAAAAGACATGAGAACAAATTTGAGAAGAGCCAAAATCAAACTAATTATGTGTAGTGAGGAAAGGAATTGTATGCTAACACTGTAATGATTTGTTTACTAGAAATTGTATTTTCAGGGATGTGAGGGGATAACAGATAGACTCATTATAATTTAATTTTCTTTACTTTCTAGGCTTGTAATTTTGTTTAGTGCTTTGCTGTGTATATATTGGATGTATGAGGGCTTTCTATAAATTTTTAATAGACTATAAAACAAAAAATTTATACATTTACACAAGTTTTTGTAAAACAAGATGTAGATTTACATACTTGTCCTTTGAATTTAAACTTCCAAAACAGACCTGATTTCATTTTTGGCTTTTTTATTCTAAACTTCTTATAAGGCTTTGGATTGTTATAAAGTTCTGCAACTCTATTTCCTACTCTTGGTTTTTAGGTATGTGCTTTGATTCCTCTTTGTTAATTTATTTGGGTCTGTTCAATACATGAACTTACCAACTGGGTATATAAGCTTGTCTGTAAATATATATATAAACAATGGTCGGTTCAATCTACTTTTGTGAGTAAATAGCTTTTAAAAATTCGGAAACACCACTATAATGTTGGCTAAAACTGTAGTCGCTTGGTAGACTAGTCCTTTTGGTTCTATAGTAAGCAGTTTGAATTTGTTTTTCTTGATAATTCATTTGTGTTTGCTCAATATATGAACTTGTCAATATTGGGAATACATGTATGTATATATTTCTTTGCATGCATATAGTGTATGTAATATACATTTTTGACTTGTTATTTTTTTTTTCTTTTTAATGATGTGTTTGGATAGTAGATTTGTAAAAGTTTAGCTTCTCGAGGCCTTCTATTTTTATTTCTTTTATTTTTTTTTTGTTTTATTGTTATAATATTTTTGTCCTTTTTGCCTTTGTGATCTTCACAGTTCATACCAACATTTTGTAAGGTTCTTTAAGCCTTATTCCTTCAAATATATATATATATATATATATTGGTCTTGGGACTTTGTTTTTTGGAAAGACAGAGGGACTGACTATGGTTTTGGACAATTTTTTGATCAGCAAAAACCTCTATTAATGGCATAAAAAATACAAAGTATATGGAATACATCAATAAAGGGGAGGAAAGTGCATAGAACATCACAATAAAACTTCAAGATCCCAAGTAGGTTGGCACCAAAAAGCATACCCTATCATTTGCAGGCACAAGCCTCAAGTTGGTAAGAAAACAACAACAAAGGGACAACAACAAACAATTACAATTTAACACCAAAGAACCAACAACTCCTCAAGCTCCACCAAAACTTGATTTGCTTTCTTCAGTTTTGCAGGTCATGAGTAGTCTCTTATCTGCCTTAGATTATGCACAATATCATTAACTGAGTAATGAAAACCTTGGGAGACCACCACCTCCTTAGCCGACACCCTTACCCAAGTCCATGTAACATAGGTCCTAAGAGCATAGACAAAAAAATTATACTAGTAGCTGTTTCTTATCATTATATACAAAAGTATTATGGTCCACAGCAGTAAACATGTGTGGGACTCATGCCTCTATATTCAATAATAAGGAAATGAGATAAAATATGCATTTATGTACAACATTTTCATATGTTTGACAAATTGGCAATGGATGGAACGTAGTTCGGGGAGCATCAGAGGATTATATTTTGAATTTTTGGATATATTTTGTCATAGAATTTTGTAGCCTGGAAGTTTTTTTGGAATCATTATGTATAGTTTGAAGTTTCGAATTGTAAGGGATTTACTTATGTTGGATGTTTTGGATTTGATATTTTGCATATGTTTATAATATGCTACTATTTTTTAATTAAGTTTATAGTTTGGACACTTTGCAGAATGTATTATTTTTTATTTTGTTTTGTTTTGTTTTTGATTGCATTTATGTGTAGAAATGATGCACGGGAAAAGTAAGTTTGGGTTTAGATTATTTTTTATAGGTTTGTGAAACTAAATAGGGAAACTGTTAAAATAAATAAATAATGAATTTTTGATGACAGATTTTTTAATTGTTAATTTATTTTTCGTGACAATTTATTTTGGTTGCTAAAAGTATATGTGAAATAGGATATGAAATTTTAGCAACCAAAAACTTGATTGGTCGCCAAAAGATTTGGCATTCAACAACTAATTTGTTCCATCGCTGAAGGATGTTTTGGCGACATGTTCATACGTCACTAAAACCTAACATGGCACTTGTTTAAGGTTACTTTTAGCGACTAAATGTCAATTTACAGTGATGAATTTTTTGGTATTTGGCAACTAAAATATTTGGTCACTGATTCGTTTATAAGCGCGACCATAGTTTATTTGGTCGCCAAATCATTTAGTGACATGGCTTCGACAACCTTTTTTTTTTTTTTTCTTTTTTTTTTTTTTTTGAGTCGTTGATACTTTCAATGACGAAAAATACACTTTTGGTGACTAACAAAAACGTCGTTAAAAGTGCAAATTAAGTGTGAACTTTTCCAATGGTAGATATCTTGTTTCTGCACTTGCCAAGGTCTTACTCACATAATAGATTGCCTTTCTCTCTCCATCATCTTCTCGGACTACCATTGCACTAACTGCGTGGTCCGAATTTGCGAGATACAAGAACAACTCTTCACTTGGAACTGGAATCACTAGCAAGAGTGGGGAGGTTAGGTATTTCTTCAGGTTGGCAAGGGTGACCTCGCAAGCTTCTGTCCACCTGAAATCTGTGGCTTTTTTTCCTAGCTGGAAAAATGTTTGACACTTGTCAAAACTTCCTGTTATGAATCTATTCAAAGCCACCGCCTTGCTAGTTAGAATTCGTTCTTCCTTTGCTGTCTTCAAACTCTCCAGATCAAGAATGACTTTGATTTGGTAAGGACTTGCCTCAATTCCTCTTCTTGTTACGAAGTATCCTAAAAAATTTCTTGATCCCACTCCTAAAGCACACTTGGAGGCATTCAACCGGAGTAAAAATGCCTTCAAGATGTCGAACACCTCTTTAAGGTCGGCTAGATGGTCTGACGGCTACTTGCATCTCACGACCATATCGTCAATGTATACTTTCACTGTCTTGCCAATAAGATGCTTAAACATCTTGGTTACCAACCTCTGATATGTTGTCTCTATATTCTTTAATCCAAAGGGCATGACTCTGTAACAATAGAGTCCCTTGGAAGTGACGAATACAGTCTTCTCGTCATTCGGTTCGTACATTGCGATCTGGTGGTATCCTCAGTATGCATATAGGAAACTCATTATTTCATATTTTGAGGTAGCGTGAACAAGTTGGTCTATCTTAGGGAGAGGGAAACAGTCTTTTGGACAAGCCTTGCCCAGGTTTGTGAAATCTATGTAGACCTTCACTTCTCATTTTTCTTTTTGACCACCACTGTGTTGGATAGCCATGTCGGGTAATGGACTTCTCAGATAGCTTGTGCTTCCAGCAACTTCTGTACCTCTTCGTCCACTGCTTCCACATGAACCATGGTAGGTCTTCTTTCTCTCTAGATCACTAGTTTTGCTGATTTGTCCATATTAAACTTATGACAAGTGACCTCGGGGCAGATCCCCGACATCTCATATGGTGTCCATGCAAACACCTCCATGTTTTCCTTAAGGAAAGCTTCTAGTTTTCTTTCTTCCTCATCAGCTAACCTGGATCCTAGAAGAAAGAATTGTTTTTTTTATCTCTTTCATTCACCAAAATCTTTTTCAAGTGTTCCTGAGTCTTGTTGGCTGGCTCATTGCCGACATCTTCCAAGACCTCCTGGTTTTCATTGTCCACCTCCACAATCTTCATATCTCAGATATTGCAAGTGTATTTTATTGCTGCTATGGAGCAATTTTTTTCCTGAACCTGATCTCCTCCGACTTTCTTTATTCCAAGCTTAGTTGGGAATAGTAACAATTGGTGTAGGGTCGAAGGGATCACCTTCATCGCATGTAACCATGGTCTCCCAAGGATTACTTTATACGGTGAATTTCGTTGAAGAGAGTGTCTATCACAGTGAATTTCGTCGTTATTGCATTTGTTCCCACATGCACATCCAAACTCACGGACCCTAGCGGCCACATCAATGTTCCGTTGCTGACTATCTGGCTGTCGGATGGCTACAAATCATCTTTATGAAGGCCGAATTCGCTATAGCACCTGGCGTACATGATGTCATAGGAACTAACTTGGTCAATCAATATCCTCCTTACCTTGCATCCTTTGATCGTGAGAGTAACCATTAATGCATTATTATGTCGATGCTAGACAATTTCCAAGTCCTCATCTGTAAAAGAGATCATCGGTCCTCGACAGCCCTCAGCCCGGGGTCTTTTCTATTTTACCTGAAACACATGCTGCAAGTGCTTTACTCTCTTGGTCTCCCCCTTGATCTTGTTTGTATTCACCTTGGAATGGATCGCATTAATGACCCAAGGTTCTTCAACCCGAGGTGCAGCGGGTGGTGGTGGTGGTGGTACTCCTGGTGGTGCTTGAGCCAACTTGGCTTGTTCTTCTCTCGTTTTCTCTTCATTGATCAAGTCTCTCAGGTGTCCTTGTCTGACAAGGTCTTCCAAATGTTGTTTCAAAGACCGACATCCTTGGGTTATATGCCATATTATGCATACGACTTGGTGTGAAACCTTCCCATAGACTCCCCTGGGATCCTTTATTGTGGTCTGTAATAGGGTTGGTTCTTGATCCTCTTCAAGATCCTATAGATGGGGATCTTGAAAACGATGTTGACAGCATGCATCGCCTTCAACCTTGGCTCCCTGTTGTCATTGCCAGCTTTATTCTGGTTTCGCTTAGGTGAGATATTCCTATTTTCCTGCTTAGATGTACTTCCTCGTTTTGACTTTTTATCTTCTTCCATCCTTGCATATTTCTCGATCCTTTCCATTAGATTCCTTATTGATTTGGGAGAGTTTTCGCCAAGGATTGCTGAAATGGACAATCGTCTTCCAAGCCATTCTTAACTGCAACAACAGTAAGCTCCTGGTTACACCCCAAAATCCTATTGTAAACCTTGTAATATCTCTTTGGGTAGGCCCCCAAGCTTTCGCCATCGTCTATCTTCAAAGCTAGTAATGAATCAACCCTTAGTGGTTGTATGTTATTGGAGACAAACCGGGCCACAAACATATTGGCCAGGCCATCCCAATTCTTGACTGAACCCTTAGGCAACTTCAGGAACCAGTCTGATGATATGTCCCCCAACGTCGATGGGAACACTTTCTACATCAACAGGTTGTTCCTGTTCCACAAAGACATAGCATTGAGATACAAGTTGATACAAATATTAGGATCGGACTTACCATCATAAGTATGGAACCTCGACATTGAAAACCTCTTTGGGGCTTTGAAAGCGTCCAACTCCACAGAAAATAGTGACTTCGGCTAGGCAGCGAAAGTGACCTCGTTGTTGTTCTTCTTTCTCTGAAGGTAGTTGCGCAAGTCTTCCTTCGACCGCCCTGCTCCTTTACTGTTAATTGACTTGAATCTTTTCAGTGTGCTACTCCCTGTGCTAGGATTCGTTCTCTTGGACTTGTTGAGATCCAAGGTCTTTTCCATATGGTGCTTCTGCCCGTTCACCTGATGCGATCCTCTAATCTGTGACACTCCCTCTCTCTGAGGCTCCACTCTCTTGACGTGTTGAGATCGTCGCGGTGAGTTCACGCTCTTCCTCCCTTTGTGTTGCGTCATAGTCTGTCCCCCTTACTAGGTGCCTGCATAAATAGCAAATGGTGATCTTGCCGACATCGGCAATGTCGACTGCATTATTTGGCTCTGTATCATGAAATTTATCATGGTTTGCAAGGCCGACGCCTTGGTTGCCAATTCTTTCACTTCGCTATCTCGCCGTATGCATCGATCCTTCTAGGTTTGAAGATCACTCTCGTTGTAATACTCATTTGGGGCCTGGTCCTGCCTTTCTTCATTGCCCCTCCACGGGTCGTTCTCTACTCTGGGATTGCGGCTCTTTGTTGCATTGTTCGCTTCTGGGTTCTCCTCTTGTACTTCCTCGTAATCATTCTCATCTCCTCCAACAAGACTTGCATGCTCCTCTTCCTCACTGATCATATTGTCTTTGACTCGTACTCCTAGTACGATGTTGGCCATCTATTCTTACTAAGTTCCCATAGACGGCGCCAAAGTTTGGTTGTTGAATTTTGACCTCACAACCAAATCGGATCTCCTCGTCGAGATCTTGGAAACTTAGCCATAGAGCACATGGAACAATAGAGAAGCCCAACACCTACACACAATAAGACAACAGACACCGGTGACTCGTCTACCTGAGGGCACTCCGACGATCAAGTCAGTCAACTTATCTCTCAAAAATAATAACTCAATCACAGTACTCACCAATTAAAACGTACCTTAGACCCACGGAGGTACCTTACCTTTATATTCATCAATGCTTTCGTCCCCTAGAAGTCTTATGTCATATGACTTTATCCCTTTCAAGAATAACACTCATCTAAGACTCTTCATATTCAAATTAGAATGAACTCCCTTTAGAGTCTCATCTTTATCCAAACAGAGAGCCTAAAGCCATCTATGACTCCCGTCTTCCATCTGAATATCTCGGCAACCTTGTCCATCCACATGGTACCTAAGCTAACAACTTCGGCCACGTGGACAATCCTAAAAATATATCTCCACATAAATGAATAAAGATCTGATCAAGTGGTATCTATATCTGATCAATTTAATTTTTTATATACATAATCTATTTGAAAAATCGTAGAAAATGAATATTTTAGATCATTGCATGACCTTCCATGATAGACTCGTAAAACAAACTGGACGGTATTATTGCTTCTCATCAATTAGAAAGAAGCTTGACATGCTAATCTCCATGAAGTTACCTAAAAAAGTAATTTAATTTTTGTGATTGAAAATTTTATTAAAGAAATATTCTAGCAAAGATGCTTTTATGTTTGTATATATATACTACACTCTCGTTTTGATTTTTACATATTTGTGTGTATTTGCTTGAATATTATGCTAGGCTAGAAAATATGCAAGGATACAATAAATTATTTCTATCACTTGTATCATTACTTGCATAATACCGATACGGGAAATATTATGGCAGATACCATATGCACTTGTTATGTATTTTTTGTAATAATTTGTTGTGCAATTTTATTGTAAATGTTAAGTATTTTTTTTATATGAGTTACAGTAATTTGTGATTGAAAAATAAAGTCAAGTATTTTGTTACACATTTTTGAGGTAATGTTACATATTTTTTATTCCAAAAGTTTTATAATCACAGAATGTGTAACAATATCACCAAATACGTAATATTATTAGAAAAATACATAACTTTAATTTTCAACCACAAATTGTTATAAGTCTTATGTAACATTTATTACAAAAATACATAACAAGGTGCATATGAATTTCCCTAATGATACACAAGGATATTTACATCCATACATCATGATTTTTTTTAGGGCCATTTACATACAAGTCCCATTTTGTGAACTTATAATCCACTAAGTCCTAGATAAAATTATTTGCTCCTTCAAGTCCCATTAATTTTTAATAGACCAATTTACCTTTCCAACAAACTTACATCATTTTCCTCCTTCCATGTGAGATAATCATCATAGTATCTTCACCCATATTTGCAACCGACCCTCTATTTCGGCCACCCCTACAATCCTGGTCTTCAAGAACTAGGAACAACCAGAACACTGAGCAATGAGATCGCAAATCGCGATTATACGAAGGGTCGTGAAATGAAATCGGGATGATTCAAGTTGAATCTTGATTGAAATCATGTTGCAAAGTTGACGTTAGTGCGAAACAACAGCGCGAAGCGAAACAGGTGGTGCGAAGTTAACTTGTGTTTGTGATGGGCTTGCATAGGTTGCGATGATTAGATTGCAACATTCAACAGACCTTGGAAAGAACAATTGAATTGAGATCGCAACTCAAGAGTCACATTGCTCCCAGATCTGGTATTTGAATCAAGTTTTCGACCTCACCCAAGACCTTCGCAACTCAAGAGTCACACTGCCTCCAGATTTGGTATTCGAATCTCACCCAAGACCTTCGAATCAAGTTCAGATCTCATCTAGGGTTTCATATTCATGTTCGGATCGCAACTAGGACTTCAGGTTGAAGTTGATTTGATGTAACAAAATCGATTTTCCCTCAGATCTAAGTTTGTGAAGTTCAATTTCTCCTTAGATTTGAACTCACGAAATTCGATTTTCGTTCTAGATTTGCATTCACGATGCTCGATTTCAAGTTCTAACCAACAACTATGGTTCGAAATGTGCAAAATCTCAACTCCAAGACTCATGATGAAATTCGAATCAACTCAATCATAGTCGTTTTTTGAAATTGAGAATCTTCTCAGTTTATAATATTCTCAATTTTAATCATAAAAAAAAAAGTTAAGAAATTTCTAAAAATTGATAATTATAAATTTCTTAGTTCTGATAATAGTCTCAGTTCATACTAGAAAAAAATTGAGAAATTTCTTAGTTTTGATAATTATAAATTGAGAACATTATCAGTTTTGAAATTGACAACATTCTCAGTTTTGGGATTAAAGGGCAAAACGTCTTTTTACCTCTAAATAGGACTTATTGGTTCAAAAACTTTTTGATAAGGCCTAAGTTACCACCAAATATGTAGATAGGACTTTTAGGTAATTAATCTTTTTTTTAAGAGTAAATTACATTGACTTTGCTTAAAATTAAAAAATATATATAACAAATTCCACAATTTTAATATTACATTGACCTAATTTTTAATAAGTTTAAAAGGACTGAAACTAATGCAGATGATATAAAAATATAAAAATAAATAAGTTAAAATATATATTTTATGTACAAGATATGATAATATTTTTCTATCTATATTACTAACAAATTATGAATGAAAATGAAATTAAGTGATTATGTGCATTAAAATGGTAATGAGAACTTTAATATAATTATGTCAAAATTATAAGATTTATATATTTTTTTTCAAATTTTAAAAAGATACATATAATTTATTTATTTATTTATTTTTGAAGTACAATAACATTTTATCTTATGACTAACTAGGATGTGGATGGAGAGGGGGCTAGAAGTCAAGTCCAATATTGAGATGATCTAAATAAATGTACTTTTTGACTTTTTATGAAATATGGGTTGAGTATGGGTTGGATTTGAAGTGATGTGGTAGAGAGGTGATATAACTTAAATAAGATGATGTGACTTAAATATGATAGTGACTTTTTGACTTTTTGAAATTACGATAAACAAGGCCAATTATTATTATTTTAGGGCTCAATATTTCCAACACTAGTATCATTATTAACTATGTCAATCCCAAGCAGAGATAGAATATCATGCTTAACAGCTTCAAGCTTTAACCACTGCATCTACTACATAGCATGGCCAGGCTGTGTCGAACCTCTAACATAACCAGCCAAAGAGCAAGTTTAATATTGTAACCAAACGCACCTGAAAGTGAGAGAAGGCCAATGACAGCAATTTTTTTTTTTTAAACAAACTTTTTATTCATACTCTTCAAATTCAAGTTGTTTTCAACTTATTTCAGAAATTCATAATACGTTATAATAACGAGTTTGAAAAAACGAATTTAAAATTGAAGTTGTATTTGAGAAATCTATACTACTATAAAGAGTGTACAACGGATTTGCATTATAAGAAATTAAGGTTTAAAAACAAAGATTTATAGACGTAATCACTTTCTAGAAATAAAATACTTTAGTTGCTAAAAGTGTCATTGTTATAACTTTAGTGACGAAATTAAATATTTAGTGATACGTCATTACCTTCTGAAATCAAAATTTGTCAAAAAAATAAAAAATAGAAACATTTGACACAAAATTGTTTTGTTCTTAAATGTGAATTTATTAACGATATTTTCGACAATGTCACTAATTTTTTTTTTTTTTTTCCTTCAAACCTTTTAGGACTGGCTTTTATGAATGACTCTTGTAACTACAAAAATTGCTCACCTAATACTTTTTGCAATAAAATTTTCATATTTAAAAAAATAAATTGATTTCTAAAACACTTATATGTTGTAGTGTTGGTGTAGACGACACATTTTATTTTGGACAAATTACACCGGTAATTCCTACATTTTGTCTCTTGTGTCATTTTAGTCCCTATACTTTCAATTGGTTCAATTTTGACCATTAATTTTAGATTTGTGTCAATTTGGTCAAATTGAAAATACTGTTAGTGTTTCTGATGAAAAATTGTCACTGAATTGATTGAGGTTAACTAACTCAGTTGAGCAAACTTATAATTTTGCCCTTAAAATCTTGACCCATGCCATTTATGTACGCATTTTTATTAAAAAAATGCCAACGATTATATTCAATTAAACATTGAGATAAAGTCATAAACTAATGATGAAAATTGAGTCAATTGAAATTACAAATACCAAAGTGACACAAGAATCAAAATATAGGAATTACTAGTATAATTTTCCATTTTTTAATTTTTTTTTTCTACAACAGTTTTAAAACCGCTTCTATAAAAAAAAAAAAAAAAATGATTCAAATTGTCAAAATTTTAATTATTTACTTTTTTCATTTGTCAATTATATATATTTTCAGCGGCATTATTGAAACAATCAACTTTGATTAAAAAAAAAAAAAAAACTCATTTAAAAAAAAAAAAAAAAAGACCTTCATTCCTCCAATGGAATGGCTAAAAGCATCCTAAGGTCATGTGCTATGCATATTATATATATATTATTAAAATAATAATTCTAATTATTGAAGATGGTGAGATAACCTTTCTGGTTGTAAGAGCCTGTTCCCCATACATGGTCAGTCAGCCCCATAATACTCGTTACTTCTATATCTGTATCTTATCTTCCCCCTCTCTCTCTTCCCCCAAACCTTACTACTCTGTCCCCCCCAAATATTTTTATTTGAGATACCTTTGAGTTGGGCTAAAGCATGAAGCATTTCCTCAACTTGGTGTTGCAGAATTACAGCCATTGGCAGAGATAAATTTAGGGAGCTGGTAATAGTCCCCCATCTAATTATTTAAGATCTTTTATGTTTTTCAGACTTTCACACTTGGTAAATAAGGAGCTTGGATTAATACATAGAAATAGTGTATGTTATTTTTACCCACTCAACCTTTATCAATGTAAGCTTACTTTGGCAGCCCCAACCTTCCAGTTAGAGTTGTACAAAATATTGTTTAACAATCTACTAAAACTGTCCAATTCGTACCAATCCGCTACTTAAATGGGGATTGATTTGATCGATGATTTGAAATTTATAATCTATATTCGAAACCGCTCTGCCCCGCCCCGCCTTATAGTTAATATATATTTTTAACTTCCAATGAAATATCAAAATAAAAATCAGTGTAAGAGAAATCTGAGATATGAAATTTGGTACAAATTAAGGATGTATATGTAAAATATTATGTAAAATCAATTAGTATTATATATCTATGAAAAAGATTATGCAAATTAGTATTATGTACTATGAAAATGTTTTATAATTGTTTAAGATTATTTTTTCAATCAACTAATAGGTTGAAACCATTCAAACCGTTAAATCACACTTGGGTTACAAATACCAAATTTGTCAATCCATCATCTATGGTTTGGTTTTAATTTTATCCTTAAACTACATCAAATTGCACCGTACACACCCCTACTTCCAGCAACCTCCCCCAACCCTTTTCCTCCACCAACGACTTCTGTTCTTCTTCTTCTTCTTCCTCCTCCTCCTCTTTGTTGCGAATCCCAATCCGAAAACCCTAGATCTAGGGTTTCTTATTCCTTTTCGCTTCACCGTGAACTCTAGATCTAGGGTTTAAGTGGCGAAGAAAAAGAAAAAGGAAGATGAAGGAGGAATGAGGAAGGGGTTGGGTTCGCAATTGCTAACAATCGGCAGAATAAGCTACTCTATGGTAGTGCCATGGAGAAAGGATGAAGGGTGGTAGTTGGCATTGAAGAGGGTTGGGAGGTAGCTAGGGTTGTCGAAGGGGAGTAGACAGAGGAGGGTAGGGGTAAAAGAGGTGGTTGAAGCTGGTGGATGGGGCTAGGGTTTGGAGTAAGGTTTAACTTAAGAGATTAGGAGTAGGGATAAGTTGGAAAATTTGTGTTTAATTAAAGGATGGGGGCCCTAAGTAATTGTTGGGTATACCTCCTTATTGGAGTGTGGGACCCAATTGGTTTTGGAAAAAGAGTTTTAATTTTGCTTGGTTTAGGTATAATATATTTTTATATATTATATTTGTGGAGGCCCAATTCAATTTGGATACAATTAGGGTTTTATTAAAAAAACTCAAGATTTAATAATATATATATCATATATATATTATTTTTGTTCAACACACAAAAAAACAAGGAGGACGGCGGCTGATACACTGCTTCGGGAATTGTGCCGGTGAATTGACAATTGGGGAAGATTGGTTAACAGTGCTTGATTTGTTCAAGCTTTTGTTTCCTTTGTGTGGAAGTTGATTTGTTTCGTTATTTTGGGTCTTCTACAACTCTGGTTCTGAAGATTGTGGTTCATCTATTTGATGAGGTCTTTCCTCTTGTTTATTTGTGATATTTGGAATTCACCTAAGGGTGGTTTTGTGAGACCATTAGTGTCTCGTTTGTAATCGTTTAGAACTTATTTGGTTGATAGTGGAATCGGATTTCGATCCCGTGGACGTATCTCACATTGAGGGAACCACGTAAAAATTATTGTGTTGCTTCTGATTTAATTTTTTCCGCATTAGTTTTTATTCCCATTGATTGATTTACTTGTGGGGAATCATCGATTTTCCCTAACAACTGGTATCAGAGCTTACGGTTTATTGGGGTTTATTTATTTGTGTAAATCAATGGAGGGGAATGTGGGTCGTATGTCTAGCTTCAATGGAAGCAATTGGGTAACTTGGAAAACTAAAATGGATGACCTATTATTTTGTAAAGACTTGTATGGGCCAATTGAGGGTGATAGTGGCAAACCTGATGATATGAAAGATGATGAGTGGAAGAGGCTTAATTGAAAAGCCGTTGGTGTTATCCGTCAATGGATTGATGACAGTGTGTTTCATCATGTTGCTACTGAAACTTCAACACATGATTTATGGAAAAAATTAGAGAGGCTTTATGATAGAAAATTAGCCACAAATAAAGCCTTTCTGTTTCGTAAGTTGGTTAATTTAAAATATAAAGAGGGCAGCCCTATTCCGAAACATCTGAATGAAATAAAGAGTATTGTTAACCAACTTGCTTCTATGAAAATTATTTTTGATGATGAGTTGCAGGCTTTGATGCTACTTAGTTCTTTGCCCGAAAGTTGGGAGACTTTAGTTGTGACGGTTAGTAATTCGGCGCCCGATGGAGTTGTCACAATGGGCCAAGTCACTAGTAGCCTGTTGAATGAAGAAACCAGAAGAAAATCAGCGGGTTCCTCTCATTCGGAAGCATTTATTGTGAGAGGCCGAAGCAAAACAAGGGGGAGGAGTAAGACTCCTCATGGTCGTGATCAAAGCCGTGACAAATCAAAAGATGGTTCTTTTTCAAAGAAAAACGTTGAGTGCTACTATTGCCATGAGAAAGGGCACATGAAGCGGGAATGCCGAAAGCTCAAGAACAAGGAGAAAAGGCGTGACAAAAGTGTGGATAAGAAACAAGAAGACACAACGGCAGTTACTACCGATGATCTCATGGTCGTTTGTGAAGATGATTGTATCAATTTTGTGGGCCAAGAGAGTCATTGGGTGATTGATTCTGGTGCTTCTTTTCATGTGACTTCTCGAGTTGATTTCTTCACTACCTACACTGCAGGAGATTATGGTTCTGTTCGAATGGGTAATGAAGGTTTGTCCAAGATTATCGGCATGGGTGATGTTTGTTTGGAAACAAATTTGGGCTGTAAGTTGTTGCTTAAAGATGTGAGGCATGTTCCCGACATTCGCCTTAATTTGATCTCTACTGGGAAGTTAGATGATGAAGGTTACAACAACAAATTTGGTGATGGAGTATGGAAGCTCACAAAGGGTTCTTTGGTGGTGGCTAAGTGCAAGAAGACTCATACACTTTATTCGATGCAAGGACAAATTTGTAAAGGTGTTGTCAATGCACTTGAAGATGATACTTCTACTGAATTGTGGCACAAGCGACTTGGGCACATGAGTGAAAAGGGGCTACAAGTTTTGTTCAAGAAAGAGCTTCTACCCGGTTTGAAAGGTATACATCTTAAAACTTGTGTTCATTGTTTGGCGGGTAAACAACATAGAGTTTCTTTTCATAAAAATGTTGCTTCTAGAAAAGAAAAGGTTTTGGAGTTGATTCATTCGGATGTTGTGGTCCTTTGAAAGTTAGAACACATAGTGGTGCACTTTATTTTGTTACTTTCATTGATGATTATTCAAGGAAAGTTTGGGTTTTTCTACTAAAAACTAAAGATCAAGTTCTAGAAGTATTTAAGCATTTTCAGGCCATGGTTGAAAGAGAAACAGGGCAGAAATTGAAGTGCATCCGATCAGACAATGGTGGTGAATACACTGGGCCATTTGATGAGTATTGTCGCAGCCAAGGTATTCGGCACCAAAAGACAGTTAAGAAGACTCCTCAACAAAATGGCGTTGCCGAGAGGATGAACCGCACCATTGTGGAAAGAACAAGGTGTTTGCTTTCACAAGCTAAATTGCCAAGATCCTTTTGGGGTGAGGCAATGAGTACAGAGATTAACGTGATCAATTTATCTCCTTGCTATCCTTTGAATGGTGATGTTCCTGAAAGAGTTTGGACTGGCAAAGATGTGTCTTATGAGCACTTGAGAGTGTTTGGTTGCCGAGCTTTTGTTCACATTCCAAAGGATGAGAGGTCCAAGCTTGATAGTAAGTCAAGACAATGTATTTTTCTTGGCTATGGGCGTGATGAATTTGGGTATAGATTGTGGGATCCGGTCGACAAGAAAGTCATTCGAAGTCGTGATGTTGTGTTTCTTGAAGACCAAACAATTGAAGACTTTGGCAAAGGTGATCAACCGGAGCCAAAAACTAGTGATCTCATTGATATGGATCCATCTCCTTCATCTTCAGTTGATGATGAAAATGGGGGAGATGTGCAGCCACCTATTGAAGATGTAGAGAATGATGCTAATCCTAATGAAGTTGAGCCAGAAATTGAGGAAGAGCATCCAACTCAAGAACCGCCACCTGTAGCTCGGCTTTTCGCGCTCCCTTTCGGAAGAATGAAATAGCCCTTACAGTTCGGACTCCACTTGTGTTTTGGTTCTGAATCTGATTTCACAAGTGCAATGTGAAACAGTGGAAACACAAAAAGAGTCCAAATCCGGCAATTGTTTTTGGAAAAGTGATATTTGAATCAAATGCCAAAAATGGACTGCTTTGCTAGATTTCAGAGTCGTCACCTAAATATTTATGGGAAATTTAGGAAACCCGTGACTCGTGCCAAAGGCCATTAGTCCGTCTTTACCAAAGTGTCTTGGTTCGGGAACTTAGGTATGAGAGGGGAAGGTCAATAATGAGCACCCCACTCACCCGATCAAAGATCGGCCTCTACTAATTATGATGTGATTCTTATGTACAATATATGTTCTTATTCTGATTATTTAATAAATCCTAAAATTTATTATGTGAAGCATACAAGGTATAGACTAGTTTGCTCAAATTGGAACGATTCAATTTCATGTTTGTTTCTCGAAAAGGGTTTGAATTTGCCACCCTTAGGTGGGCTTAGGTTTGTGAATCTTAAAACGTGCATTCGTTGAATCATTCCAATTTAGGCAACAAGCCTTCATCCACAGGCATTCAAACAGTTTATCATTTAAGCAATTAGCCTCATGGTAGGATGCTAAACATAATAAGGAAAATTATGTACAAGCGGGATGCTAACGCATAACAACTCACATATTTACCGACGTCCCGCGAACAAGCTACAAAACAAAGTTAGAAAATATGCATGATTCCTAACTATACAACACATGTGATATGCAATTACTAGACTCGGCTACTAATATGACATATGAAATGAATTGATCGCATGCGATCTAAGCATGTATTCAAAGAAGTATTAAAACGACAATGCGAATTGGATGATGAGCCGAGTCTTGGTGCGTGCAATACAAGTGGATGCAAACATGAGTATGCTAAAATTAAACATGATGTCTCTAAATTAACCATCATAAGCTGATAAATAAAAGGGAGAAAGACGTGGAGTTGGAAGACATACACACACACGCGCACACTTATTACAAGTTTGTTTGCCCTCGCGCAGGAGGGTCCGAATGAACTAACTAACTAACTAAATTACTTAACTACTTATTACAAAATTTGAATAAATAAGCTAGTTATCAAAGCTAATTAATTATTACAACAAGGAAATAACTAATTATGCTAAGCTAGTGAATATGAATTAACTAATTAAATAGCTAATCAAATTAAATAACTTATCTAATGGAATAACTAATTAAATAATTACTCTAATTAAATTGTCTAATTAAATAATTAGGACTAACTAATTAATTAATTATAAAATCCTCATTAAACTAACTAATTAACTACACTAATTAATTAATTAATTATAAAAGTCTAATTAACTAATTAATTAATTTATACAATTCTAATTTATCAAATTCAAATTAACTATTTAATTAATTACACTATTTAATTGACACATTTATTAGACTCAAATTAACTAATTAAATGAATCACACTAATTACTTAATTTATACAAGTCTAATTAACTAATTAATTAATTACACTAAGGAGGGCAGCGGAGCTCTGGTGGTAGCTCGGCAGTGGAGTAGCTGCGGTGGTGCTGTCGGTTGTTGAGTGTTAGCTGGGTGAGGCAAGGATGGTGTGGGTGCCGTGAGTGTATATCAGTGTTGGGTGTGCATGTGTGTGGTCGGGTGTGTGAGTGAGCTGCTGGGTTGCCGTGTGGGTGTTAGCTGGGTGAGGCAAGGATGGTGTGGGTGCCGTGAGTGTATATCAGTGTTGGGTGTGCATGTGTAGTGTGTGGGTGTATGAATGTGTATCAATGGTGTGGGTGTGTGTGCTGGGTTTGTGTGAGTGTGTTGTATGAAGCTCCGTGTGTGCCGTGTGTGGATGGCAGCGGTGTGTGCCTCCTCTCCTCCCTCTCTCTACCAGTGTGTATTCATTTTTTTTTAGAGAGAGGGAGAGCCCCCCCTCCAGTGTGCCTGTGTCTCTTTCTCCCTCCCCCAAACTGTGTGTGTTTCTCCCCTCCTCCTCTCCTCCAAACCGAGAGAGAGAGTCGAATGGGTGTTCCCCCAGAGAGAAAAAGTCCCTCTCTCCTCTTGTGGTCTCCTCTTGCTGTGTATTGTCTTGAATCTCTTTTTTTTATTTTTTTTATTCTTCCACCCCTCACCTCGAGAGAGAGAGAGCACATCCCTCTCAGTCTTGTTTTTTTTTTTTCCCCTCCCTCTTTCACTTCACATGCAAAATAATAATCCAATGTCACTTGTCCCTACCCACCGCCTTGAATCTCCATTTCTATCAAAGATATTGTAGTGCTCCTTTTTTTATATTCTTTCCACCGAATTTAACCCACCATCAGCATAATCATCATTCATCCTCCATCCAACCTCTCCACTAGCAACTCCATCATTCTGCATCTTTTATTATTATTTTATTTTATTTTATTTTATTTTTTCTTATTTTCTATTTTCTTTTTGTTTATCAAATATTTATCAATTTATAAAAAACACACCTAAAACAAATGTACACACACATAAATATAAAATTATAAAATACTATAAATTAATAAAATATTAGTGATGGCCAAAATGGGCGAGGTTTGGGATTAAAGCTTCAATTTGATTTTTATGCTGAGAAATTCATAAAATAGCACATTTCAATTTTCATCAGCGGGTGGTCAAAAGAAAGTGCCCAAGTCTTAGGGGCGGTCAAAAATGGGGTGTCTACACCACCACAACTTGAGTTAAGAAAATCTACAAGGGACCGACAACCTTCAAGAAAGTATCCTCCCAATGAATTTGTGTTGATTTCCGATCAAGGGGAGCCGGAGAGCTACCAAGAAGCAATTGAGCATGCAAAGAAAGATGATTGGAAAAAGGCCATGGAAGAGGAGATGAACTCCTTACTTGAAAATCACTCCTATGACTTAGTGCAGTTGCCTAAGGGGAGGAAAATTCTGAAAAATAAGTGGGCTTTCAAATTAAAGAATGATAGGAAGAATCTGAGGTACAAAGCACGTCTTGTTGTGAAAGGCTTTGGACAAAAGAAAGGTATTGACTTTGACGAGATTTTCTCACCGGTTGTAAAGATGTCTTCTATTCGGGTTGTACTTGGCATGGCTGCAAGTATGAACCTCGAAGTTGAGCAACTTGATGTGAAGACCGCATTTCTTCATGGTGATCTTGAAGAAGAAATTTACATGGAGCAACCGGAAGGTTTTGTGGAAAAAGGGAAGAGAAATTTGTTTGCAAATTGAAGAAAAGTTTGTATGGCCTCAAGCAAGCTCCACGGCAATGGTACAAAAAATTTGACTCTTTCATGATGAATAATGGTTTTTCTAAAACCACTTCGGACCATTGTGTGTTTGTGAAAAATTTCTCGGATGGCAAATTTATTATTCTTTTGCTTTATGTTGATGACATGTTAATTGTGGGTCAAGATTCTACCATGATTAACAGGTTGAAATTGGAGTTGAGTAAATCTTTTGCTATGAAAGACTTGGGACCGGCAAAGCAAATACTTGGTATGAAAATTGTTCGTGATCGCAAAGAGGGACTGATTTGGTTGTCTCAAGAAAGCTACATTGAGAAAGTTCTTGAGAGGTTCAACATGAATAAAGCAAAGCCGGTTGGTTGTCCACTTGCGGGTCACTTCAAACTTAGTTTGAATCAATGTCTTACAAGTAAGAAAGACAAAGAAGAGATGTTGAAAGTTCCTTATGCTTCAGCAGTTGGTTCTTTGATGTACGCCATGGTTTGTACAAGGCCGGATATTGCTTACGCCGTTGGTGTGGTGAGTCGGTTTCTCTCTAATCCGGGTAAAGAACATTGGGCAGCAGTAAAATGGATTCTAAAATATCTTCGAGGGACTTCGAAGGTGTGTTTGTGTTTTGGGGATGGTAAGCCGATGCTTGATGGATTCATAGATTCTGACATGGCTGGTGATGTTGATTCTAGGAAATCTACTTCGGGGTATTTGATGACTTTTGCAGGGGGAGCTGTGGCATGGCAATCTAAATTACAAAAATGTGTTGCTCTCTCAACTACCGAAGCTAAATTTATTGCCATTACAGAAGCTTGCAAAGAAGAGTTATGGTTGAAGAAATTTTTGCAAGAGTTGGGTTTGAAGCAAGAAAAGTATGTGCTTTATTGTGATAGTCAAAGTGCTATTCACTTGAGTAAAAATTCTACTTTTCATTCGAGATCGAAACACATTGATGTGAGATACCATTGGATTTGTGATGTGTTAGATTCAAAATTGTTGCAACTCGAAAATGTTCACACGGATGATAATATTTCGGATATGTTGACTAAGACTTTGTCGAGGGATAAACATTTGAAGTGTCGAACTTTGGCGGGTATGGTTGATGTCTCCACCTAAGTCGGTAGGGGGAGAATTGTTGGGTATACCTCCTTATTAGAGTGTGGGACCCAATTGGTTTTGGAAAAAGAGTTTTAATTTTGCTTGGTTTAGGTATAATATATTTTTATATATTATATTTGTGGAGGCCCAATTCAATTTGGATACAATTAGGGTTTTATTAAAAAACTCAAGATTTAATAATATATATATCATATATATAAATTATTTTTGTTCAACACACAAAAAAACAAGGAGGACGGCGGCTGATACACTGCTTCGGGAATTGTGCCGGTGAATTGACAATTGGGGAAGATTGGTTAACAGTGCTTGATTTGTTCAAGCTTTTGTTTCCTTTGTGTGGAAGTTGATTTGTTTCGTTATTTTGGGTCTTCTACAACTCTGGTTCTGAAGATTTTGGTTCATCTATTTGGTGAGGTCTTTCCTCTTGTTTATTTGTGATTATTTGGAATTCACCTAAGGGTGGTTTTGTGAGACCATTAGTGTCTCGTTTGTAATCGTTTGGAACTTATTTGGTTGATAGTGGAATCGGATTTCGATCCCGTGGACGTACCTCACATTGAGGGAACCACGTAAAAATTCTTGTGTTGTTTCTGATTTAATTTTTTCCGCATTAGTTTTTATTCCCATTGATTGATTTACTTGTGGGGAATCATCGATTTTCCCTAACAGTAATTTGGTGGGGATATTAACTGCTCCTTAAGTTTATTAGGATGGCAATTTTTCTTACCTCATCTCATCCCCACATCTTGTCTCGTCTTGCTTGGATTTTTCTATCTCGATAAGGAAGCGCTGCAAAATAGATTTTGGACAATTATTTCCATTCCGATTATATTTATTAAATATATAAATTATATTAATGTAATAAAATTAAAATATTAAAATATTACACTTAGCATTCGTTTTTACTTATTTATTTATTTATCATTTACTTTCATTTAACTTTTAGCATTAGTAAATTATTGTCCAAATTATACTATATTATATATCTTTTTTATTAGTATCATCATTTCTAAAGTTAGAAAACTAATTTGCACTTACCCCACCCTCGCACCCACCTTGCCTCGTTTTCATCCCCAATTAAGTTTAAAGCAATACTACCTACTGCGAGAAAATACTTGTAAGATTTTCAAAATTTGAAACATGTAGATAATATTCATTTTGTGTATAGCTCGCACATTATATTGTAACAGTTCTGGTTTAAACCTGACCATTTCCATTTTCTTAGATCCAGAATTTCATATCTTTAGTTGTTGTTTATATCCTCTTCATCTTGTTATTGGTTGTGTTTGAAACAGGTTTGGAGTTAGTTTTTCAAATGAGTTGCTGTCCATTTTCTCCCTTGTTCGCTCAAGCGAAACTTTGGTTGCTTGAGTGGTTTTTGAGATCTCCCAATATTTTTGCAGGCCTACAAAACTTCTGGGAGTGCGTCATTGTGCGCTTGAGCGGTGGTTTTGGCCACTCGAGCGGTCTCTCGTTTTTGTGTCTTACACTCGATCGATGGATTGGTCGATTGAGCGGTTTGTGTGTATATCAGTTTGGGGAAGGGCATTTTTAAGTTAATATTTCATTTCCTTCTCTCTCTAAAACACTCCAAATCCTAATTTCTTCACACACTCTCTCTCTCTCTCTCTCTCTCTCTCTCTAGTTCTTACTTAAACACCTCAATCCACTCAAATCCATTGATGTCTCCACCATAGTTCTGTGGAGAAAAGGGTAGAACTCGTAGAGGGGTTCTTTTTAATCGGAGAGGATCTTGTTTTTGGCTTCGTCAAACTTCAACTCTTGCTCTCTTCCTCTTCTAAACTTGAGGTAGGGATTTCTTTAACCTCTGGTGTGATCCTTAGCTTGGTTACTTGTTCTTTAAAAAGACTATTGTGATTTGGGGGTTATGGATTTGAATCTAGGGTTTTGATTTGGGTTATTTTGGAAATATAAAAGAGGGTTTTTCAAATTGATTCATGGGGAATGTTGTGGAGATGGTCATTATGTGAATGGTGCTAAAATTTTGGAAAAACTCTTCTTAAAAATGCATTATTGAAAGGAAATGGATTTTTGGTTGGAAATTTTTTGAAATTTGGAAACTAAGAACAAGGGAAAGTGGTTTGAATTTGAAATGAGAATAAGAATATATACATGATGATGAGAATGGAGTTGAGAATGTAATATCACTCCTACATTGAAATGATAAGATTTTACTTGTTGTTGGAAAAATTATCTTTTGTTTAGAAATATCTGTTTTGGGCTATCGGTAGAGGATATCTTTGATTGTTGTAGAAATTGCAAGAGGAATGGGTTAATTGAAAACTATTTACTCATACCCATTGCATTGAACATTGTTTTACATACAAATTTTGAAAATGTATTGTTTGTGAGAAAAATGTGTGAATACCTTGGCGAATTTGGTTAGGGGGTGTAGTTGTGGTTTTATTATGTTGGTCTGTGTGTCCTTCTTGAAAGTGTAAAAATCTGCGCGATTAGGTGTCGTTCCTTCTAGTTAGTACCCGTAAAATGGTTTTGGTAGTGCTTGTATAGCCTACAGGCATGCACATACGTAAAGATTCCAGTGTTGTATATCCAATGCCTTGTTTTCTATTTTAAAGATATTGTTTTACGAATTAATCATAATCATGTCATGGTATTGTTTGAGAAGAAGGAAGTTAAACGTTTTGGTAAAAGCATGCATGAGAATTCACCTTATAAGATTGTTAAGCATCATATATTGTGTTAAAGTGTCTCTACTGGGCATTAGTTCACTTTATGTAGAAAAGAATTTTCAGGTGCTGGTGATATGCCTCCATCAAGGACGTAGCTTGGGAGGACTAGGAGCCAAGAGCTTCTTTTTGTTTCTTTGTGTAATTACTTTTGTACAAGCCTTGGGCTTTTATGTATTGAGTTTAAACTCACTTTTGTTGTACCTAAGTATTGACTTGGAAAGATATAGCCATTAGGGCATAAACTAACACTTGCTTCCTTTGTATCACATTATATCACCATCATATGCTATAGATTAAGGATCTAAGATTTATGAATATATATACACATATGATATCTTTTATTTGAGAAAAGAGAATTAAAGAAGAGTTAATTTTCTATAAGTATCTTTTATCCTTGGAATGCTATGAAGTGAGTTATTACAATTATTTCGAGGCATTACAACTTGGTATCAAAACTATCGGGTTCGAATACTTTGGGATTGTGTGATGTGGTTTTTACCGCAATGGGTTTGTCTCGTTAGATAGTAGTAGAAGTTGACCTAGTATGCTATGTGATAACATGTTTATGTGGCTAAATGAGTATGGGATTTAGTTTCTTATATATTAATTGTGGCTACGAGTTTTAAGATGTTTTGTTAGAAGAGCATTTGATCACTACTAATTCTAACTGGAACTATGGTAATGTCGCGGAACAATTATTATCTACAAAGAAAATTCGTTTGTAATTATATGACTCGGTGCATATGTGGAATGAATTATTACATTGTCCATTTCATTAGGACGTGAGTAAATTAGCTTCGGCACATTTGTAAATATGCTAAATTATCGTTTTACCTTTATTAGAATGTCAGGACGCGAACATGGAGACCATAGGCGTGGAAGGCCTAGGAGACAAGAAGTGTCGATTCTGGATGAAATTCCAGTGCGAGAGGAGGGGTTAGTTAGGCCAACGTGGTTGAGCCAGTAGGACAACAAGCCATTGCCGCTTTAGCTTGCAAAATGATAGGAGTGTTGCGGGAATTCATAGACATTCTCAAGGCTGAGAATCAAGTCTAAGCCCATGTTACTGAAACAAGGCCATCATTTATGAAGTAAGAATTCTTCCAGTCTAATCTAGATGAGTTTGTGGGCAATCCGAAAGAGACATTGAAGGCTGATGAATGGCTAGAGTGGATGGTATAGACGTTTGAGATGCTTGGTGTCGAGGACGATGGTTTGAGGGTGACTTTGGCATCTTTTCAACTTAAGGGAGATACAGGTCAATGGTGAAAGTATGCAAGATGACGTATCAAGGTGACTTTGGAGGCTTTTGTCAATGCCTTCCAAGATAAGTTTTTGTCGCTCATAGCCAGGGAGAAGTTGAGGGAGCAGTTCTTGAAGCTCAAACAGTTGAGCACACTAGTGGCTAAGTTTGAAGTAGCTTTCACAAGTCTCTCGAGATTTGCACCAGAACTTGTTGCGATAGATGAATGCCATTGCATCGATTTTAAGAAGAGGTTGAGGATCGAGCTTCTTTTCAAAGTGGTTGGGTCTATAATTAGGAATTATGGTCGCCTAGTGGAGGTAGTGGCTCACTTAGAGACCAGGATTCAGGCTGAGGAAGAGTAGATGAGGAGCTCTAGGTAGAGGAGCCAGAATGTTCAAGGGGATGTAAGGGACAACAAAATGCAAAGGGGTTCTACCCTGCAGCAGTCCCAGGCTTCCCAGTTAATGTCCATCTTTCCCGTGCCGAGTTTTGGTTAGGGGAGAGGCAATCAAGGTGGATTCATGTGCTTCAGATGTGGTCAGTTGGGCCATAAAGCTCTAGCATGCCCACAGAAAGGAGGATGAGGGCAACAACCGACACAGTCTTCAGCTTGTTCTCAAAGCCAAAGTCAAAAGAGAGGTCAGCCACCTACTTGTTATCAGTGTGGGCAGACCAGACACTTAAGGAGGTTTCGCCATTAGTTTGGTGGCATATCTGCTGCGTCTGGTTCGAGATACACGTAGAGCCATCAGCCAATACACTGAGTACAAGTCTCGAGAGCCAATCAAGGAGCCACTTCAGCTCAATTCATGTACCAGACTTATGCTCCAAGGGTGAACAGGTTGATCAGAGACCTTCAAGGCATATGTACGTTGTTATTACGCCAGAGCATTTTCTAGTACCTTCCATTGTGAAAGGTAACTTCTTGTTTTGTAACTCTATTGCCAATGTATTGATTGGTACGGGTGTATCCCATTCCTTCATTTCATCTACATTCGTATCAGTTTTGGGCTTAGAAATGGCCTAACTAGCATCTCTACTCAGGGTAGAGTCACCAGTTGGGGGTAAGGTTGTTTTGAATCGGGGATGTCGCGGTTGTGAGATTAAGGTTGCCAATTGCCGACTTCCCTTTGATTTTGTTTTATTAGACATGTCAGGTTTTGTTGTCATCCTTGGCATGGATTGGTTGTCTTCATATCGTGCCATCATAGATTGCCAACATAGGAGAGTTATTGTGTGCACCTCGAGTGGTGATTGTTTTTATTTTCTAGGGTATTGAGTTGGTAGATTATTATTGTCAATGCATGACTCATGTGGTCGGGGCGAGCTTAATTTTCTCCTTGTGACTTTCTTGAGTAATGAGAGTAGCATGGTCCAAAGTGACTTGCCGAGAGTAGGCTGTGAATATCCAAATATTTTTCCTAAAGATCTTACCAGTTTACCACCCCATCGGGATATTGAATTCTCTATTGATTTAGTGCCTAGCACAACACCAATTTCCACAGCACCGTATAGATTTGCACCTGTCGAGTTGCACGAGTTAAAGATTCAACTCCAAAAGCTTTAAGATAAGGGTTGTATTCACCCTACTGCATTGCCATGGGGGGCACCAGCTCTCTTTGCAAAAAAAGAAGGTTGACATATTGCAACTGTGCATTGATTATTGGAAATTGAATCGGGTAACTGTTAAGAACAGGTGGCCTTTATCGCGAATAGATGATTTGTTTGACCAGATGAAGGGACCACGTTGTTTTTCAAAAATTGATTTGAGATTGAGGTATCACCAGTTGAGGGTGAAAGAGGGGGATATTCAGAAAATGGCATTCCATACACGGTATGGCCATTACAATTTCCTAGTAATGCCTTTTGGACTAACCAATGCACCGGTTTCATTCATGGACTTGATAAATCGAGTCTTTCGGGAATTCTTAGATCAGTTCGTAGTATTCTTCGTCGACGATATCTTAGTCTATTCACTCTCCGAGGAGGAACACGAGGCACATTTATGGGTGGTACATAAGTTGCTTAGAACACACTGTTTATATACTAAGTTTGAGAAGTGTGAATTTTGGCTCAACGAGATTAAGTTCCTAGGCCATGTGGTGTCTGGAGATGGGGTAACTGTAGATTCATCAAAGATAGATGATGTATAGGATTGAGAACAACCTAAGAATGCCTTTAAGATTTGGAGTTTCTTGGGCTTAGCCGGGTATTACTGACGTTTTGTGGAAGATTTCTCTAGATTGGCTTCACCATTGACTAAATTGACGAGGAAGGGGATTAAATTCTTGTGAGGTGAGGCTTGCAAAAAGTCATTTTAGGAGCTTAAGGATAGACTCACCATTGCACCAGTTTTGATTATTCTAGAGAAAGGTTTGGGTTACTCAATTTATTGTGATGCGTCTCGAGAAGGTTTGGGTTGTGTATTAATGTAAGAAGGGAAAGTTGTTGCCTATAGTTCACAACAGTTGAAAACACATGAGAGAAACTATCATACTCATGACTTAGAGTTAGCAGTAGTGATTTTTGCCTTAAAAATCTGGAGACACCACCTATATGGAGAGAAATTTGAGGTGTTTTCTGATAATAAAAGTTTGAAATATCTGTTTTCACTAAAAGATATGAATTTGAGGCAAATTAAGTGGATAGAGTTTATGGAAGATTATGATTTCGAGTTACACTATCATCTGGGAAAGGCCAATGTAGTGGCCGATGCTTTGAGTAGGAAGTTTGTAAGCAGTGTAGCTAGTATCACCATCAGGGAATGAGAGATGTTGGGTGTTGTAGACAAGTTTGTATAATGTTTCTGGTTTAGACTCGACCCTTATCATGTTCACGGATTCGAGATTCGATACTCTTATTCGTAGTCCATGTTCCTTCTTGTTTTGTTGTTGTTGAATGAAGTTATTAGATGTGTGAAAATAAGTTGGGAGTTAGTTTTCAAAAGAATTACTGTCTAATTTTCTTCTTGTTTGCTTAAGTGGTGTTTTCGTCGTTTAAGCGGTCTTTGAGATCTCCCAGTATTTTTGCAGGTCTGCAAAACTTCTACGAGTTGGGTGATCTTCACTCGAGCAGTCTTTCTTGACTTAAGAAGTCTTCTACAGTCTACAAAACTTCTGGAAGGGGGTTATTGTGCGCTCGAGCGGTGTTTTGGTTGTCATTTATTATGTCTGACGCTCGAGTCGCTCAAGCGGTCTATGCATATATCAGATCAGGGAAAAGGGGATTTTTAATCACTTTTTCATTTCTCTCTCTCTAAAACACCCCTAACCCTAATTTCTTCACTTTCTCTCATTAGTTCTTGCTTAAAGCCTCAAATACTTCCTAATCCATTGATTTCTCCACCATAGTCCCTTGGAGAAAAAGTTAGGGCTCATCGAAAGCTTCATTTTAATAAGAGAAGATCTTATTTTCGGCTCCATCAAAGTTTTAACCTTGTTGTCTTCCTCTTCTACTCTTAATGTAGGGATTTCTTTAACCTTTGGTATGATTCTTAGCTCAGTTATTTGCTCTTTAGAAAGGTTTAGTGATTTAGGGATTTTGGGTTAAATCTAGGGTTTGATTTTGATATGTAAAAGAGGGGTTTTTCAAATAAACTCTTGAGAAAGGTTGTGGGAGTGTGAATATTGTAGGGTTATGTTGAGATGTTGGAAATTTGTTCCTAAAGTGTGATTTTGGAAAGTAAAGGATGTGTTTATTGAAAGTCCTTGATGTTTATCTTATGAAAGAGAAAGAAACAGATGTTGAATTTGAAAAGATAAGATGATTGTATCTATTGGTGATGGGAGTAGAGTCGGAGATATATTATCACTCATATTTTGAAATTTATGAGATTATATCTGTTATTGGAAAATTTTCTATTGAGTAGAGATATCTATTTTGGGTCATTGGTGGACGATAGCTTTGATTGCTTTAGAAATTGTATAAGCATTAGGTCAATGAAACTAATTACTCATACATTTTGCATTGAGCATTGTTTCATACTTAAATATTGAAAATGTATTGTTTTGAGAAAAAATGGGGGTATATAAAATCTAGTTAGGGGATATGGTTGTGGTTTATATTGTTGGCCTTTGTGTTCTTGGTGAAAGTTGAGAAACCCGCGAGATTAAGTGCCGATCCTTCCAGTTAGTACCGGTAAAATGACTTTGGTAGTGCTTATATAGCCTGCTAGCAGACACGTACCTAGAGATTCCTAGTATTTTGTATCCACCGCCTGTAGCTTGATTTTCGTGCTCCTCAGAGGGGTTTAGTCTCCTTGGATATGATAGCCCTATAGTTCGGACTCCCGTGGTTCTTAATTTGGTTTCACAAGTGCAATGTGAAATGGAGAAACACAAAAGAGTCCAAATGCGGCAAACCTTTTTTAGAAAGTTAATTTTGAATAAAAAAAATGCCAAAAATGGACTGCATTGCCAGATTTTAGAGTCACCACCTAAATATTTTTGGGAAACTTAGGAAACCCGTGACTCGTGCCAAAGGCTATTAGTCCATCATCACCAAAGTGTCTCAATTCAGGAACTTAGGTATGAGAGGGAAAGATCATGAATTGAGCACCCCATTTACCTGATCGAAGATTGACCTCTACTAATCATGATGTGATTTATTTACATTATATGCTCTTGTTCTGATTATTATGCTATCGTTACTATGTGATATACAAAAATATAGACTAATTCACAAAAGTTGGAACACTTTGATTTCATGTTTGTTTGGAAATTATTTTGATTATGTTCCACCCGAAAAAAGTGATCTCATATGTATATTTATTCAAATCATCCCAACTTAAGTGAAAAGCCTCCATCCACAAGCATTCAAGAGATATATCAACTAAGCACTTAGCATTATGGTAATCATGCTTGACATGGCAACAATCACACGCATGCAATATGCTAGAGCAAAAACCGCTCACCTAATACTCCGAGGTAAGCCAAGGAAAACAACATTGAGTAAAAAAAAAAAAAAAATGCATGATCCTAAACAATGCATCATGGCTAATGCAACACATACAACGTGCAATTAATAGGCTCAGCTACTAGCATGACATGTGAATCAATTTGAAGCATGGATAACACATGTATTCAATTGAGGAATTTGAAATTGACATCGGTTATTATGATGAGCCGAGCCCTTATGCGTGCAAAAGTGGATACAAGTCATGGCAATGAAAATGTAAAACATGAATGCAACATGCAACCATCATAAAACAGAGAAATAAGAGGGAGAAAGAAATGGGAGTTGGAAGATATACACACATTATTACATATTTCCCTCACATAGTAGCGTCCGAATGTCCAAGTGTCCAAATCAACTATTACAAACCAAATGAATTAGCAAGCTAGATTAACTAAGTATTACAAGTTCAAATGAATCTAAGTAACTAATTACAACACACTACCATCAAGACACTAATGTCACGAGCCGTAGGGGACGAGGAATTGCATATGCATGAACATGAATTTCCACCCAAAAAACCCATTTGTTTTGCTACCAGAATTGTTCTATTCTGCAGTCAAAAAATTAAACTGTTTTCTCCCCAGCCTCTGCTCTGTTCTGCCATGAAAATGGCACTGCTTGGTCAACAAAAGGTGGCCAGTCGGCTAGAAAAAGTGGTCGGCCGCCACTATTTTGGGGGTCTGCCCTACTGCAACAGAAAAGAAACAGAGCACAAATAGAGTATTTTCAAGGGTTATTTGTCCTTTCTGCCTCTCCCTGTAATGAAATAGATTAAGGAAGGGAGGGGTAGACTCGATTCACAAATCATTCATTGACGTAAACTCGTTGGATGATCTATGAATCGATGGGACAAAATCTTAATAAATGGAAAGTAAAGACCAATAAAACCTCCTCCACATCATGAAATTACCTCAAGGGAGATGGTAGACATTGATTCTTGAGCCATTATCATCACTAGAGAGTATGAAATGACTCAAGACTCAATGGGTTCAATTAACGTCCGATTGAACTCGACTTGATTTTATTACTCTTGCTACTATTTTAGTCCAATTTTGTTAGTGTCTTTTAATTACCTTTCCATTCTTTAATTAATTAGTCCAAAAATGAGAGTTACGTCCACTAAAAGGAGGGAAGTGTCAAACAAGGAGTTGTTTTTGACATGAGAGAGTTGTAATGCCCTAGTAATGAACCTTCGAAGAGATTAAACCGTTAAGCACGGAAGATCTCTTTCTCATGCTTAAACAACACTCGTTTGAAACGACTCTCAAACAAAGAAAACAAAGAAAGGAGAGAGAGAGTGTAGAGATGATTGTTGCAAGTGTGGACACATGTATGAAAAGCATAAAATAAAAGCTATCAACTCAAATAGGTTGGTATCTAAGGCCTAAACCACCAAACCTATGAGGACTACAACACTACAGGCATACTATACAAAGCATGAATGAAGTAAACACATTAAAACAGTCCTAAAATGAGGAAAAATAGTGATGGAATTGAGTTGAAAAATGCTAGAAAAGTGAACTAAAATATGAGAGAATTGAAGCCAATAAATAAGCATAAGGAGGGGTGGCTAACCCCTCCATTTTTGGGACTTCAAAACCACATTTTAGCCTCTAAAATACTCTGAAAAACATTAGGAAAAAGATGAAAGATAGATGGGAAACACAAGGGCAAAAGCTTGGAAAATAAGGTTCAAAGAAGGGTGGTTAACCCCTCTACCTTTGATAGCTTTAAGCCACAAGTTTCAGCCCATAAAACAGGGTAAAAACTGTGTAAAAATATCAAGTAAATATGGGAAGAAGTAGTTTAAAGAAGCTAGAAGTTATACCTCTTGAAGAGGAGTAACACTTTGATTCACAAACAAACAAATTCTCACCCTCAAATGCTGAAATTTAAGCTCAAGAACCTCATCAAGGAGGCCTAAAAATTGGTTTAGGGAGTATAGGTAGGGTGTATATAGGTTGCAAGAGAGAGAGAGAGAGAGAGAGAGAAAGAGAATTTGAGCTCTTGGAATTTTTTCTAACTTAATTTCAAGAGAGGTGGTCATGTATATATAGAAAAACCAGTGCCTTTGTTGAACACCGTTGTATAGAGATAGCTGGTGTAGTGCATACACAAGGGGGGATAGCTTGTAGTAAAATATCTGCCAGCTGAGAAACCTGGCTGACCGGCCAACTTTGAGCTAGCCGGCCATCTATTAGCCTGCAGGCCTCTGGGTGGTCAGGCATGGGGGAAAAAATAGGTTTTGTTTCAAAAGGTGGTACAAGATTCTAGGCTATGAAATTCAACAACCGAGGCTTCTCGCTGAGAAAATTGAGAGTATGTACAGCGTAGTATTTCATCATCGAGTGTTCAACCTAACAGACCCAAGTTTTAAGGGCGGTCAAAAATGGGGTGTCTACATCGCCCTATTTTCTATTTTGAAAAGTATGGTTTATTAAATCAAATTACATATAATTATGACTTGGCATTGTTTTGAAAGAGATAGCATAGTGTTTTGAAAATGGCATGGCATTGCATTGCATTCACCTTATGACTTTGTTAAGTCTCATACATTGTGTTAGGTCTAAAGTGAGGACTCAGCTATCCACCTTCCCAAGGATTAAGAACCAAGAATCCAGTTGTAGACACCCCATTTTTGACCGACCTTAAGACTCAGACGTCACTGATTGAGCGCTCGGTGATAGTGCATGTTGTGCTCGTTTCGAGTTTCGGAGTTTTGGCTGGGAGCCTCGCCTCGGGACCTCGGGACCCTTTGTTCTTTGACTCGTTCTGCGGACCAGGTCTTATTTTCTCTTCCCGAAGGGAGGGAGAGGTCTTGTAGACCATCTCTCAGTGGTCGTAGGCTACTTTTCGTGGTCGTAGGCCACTGTTCCCGTTTGGAGACTTGTTTCCGGTTTTCGGAGCCGTCGGCCGCACGCCTCGGCTCGGGACCGCTTAACATTCCCCGTTTGGCATGGTTTTTGGAACACACCTTGTTTCCTCTGTCTAGAGGGACACTGTGGTCCGAGAGACCACTTTTGTGGCTGTACGCCACTTTTGGTGCTCGACAGCCAGTTTTCGAGGCTCCCGGCTGCGCGCTTTGCCTCCCGAACTCTCGTTTTGTATCCGTGTTGGTTCTTTTTTGGCACAACCCTTGTTTTCCCTGTTTAGAAGGTGGTACAAGGGTGGGAGACCAGCATTTCCCTTGGAAACCACTTCTCTCTTCGCCAGCCGATTTTCTGCTCAGGAAACTGGTTTTCTTGGTCTTTGGGCCACATTTACTGGTCTCCCACCATACCACTGACTTGCTCTCAGTGTGGAGACCACCTGTTGTGCCTGCCGACCAGCTTGTTTTATGGGAGACCACTTGCCTTGGTCGGCCAACCAGGGAAAGTGGTCGGCCGACCACCTCTTCTGGTCGGCCAACTTCCTCCTGTTTTGTCTGTCTGAGTGCATGCCAGTTGTGCCAGATGGAAGGCAGAGACTAGATCCTCCATACACGTGTATGGAGGATTTGCAACCAAGTTTTTAGCTTCTTGGAGAAGCTTTGGCTTTGAAACTCTATAAGAGAGGCTCTTCCTCTCCTATATCCAGGTTGAAAAAAATTGCTCTAAGGCAAAGCTTATATCTCTCTCTTGTCTCTATATTTTAGGCTTAGAAAGTGCTTTGTTCTTGGCCTATTGCACACCACCTAATAACCATACACCTCTACCATTGTTACTGAGTTGCTGGAGGGTTTTGAGAGGTCTCAAAAGTTGGTTTTTGTTCAGAAAAGTTGCTGGTTTTGCTGAGCTTCAAGGGTAACTCCTTTTCCCTCTTTTTAAGCATTGTTTTGATCCTTCTCTTAGCCTCATTTGCATGCTTATTTGAGCTTTGTTGTCAGCTGAAAAAAGGTTCATGTTTAAGTGATTTTCATGTTTGTTCAAGGCTCTTTTGGTGTTGGGGGTCATCTACCCTCTTGCATGCTCTATTTAGCCTTGTTTTGAGCCATGCAATGAGACCTTTGTATTGAGATTTGCTTGGCCCTTTAGCCAATGAAATCCAGCAGATTTTCAGTGGTTCGCATGTGGTTTTGAGGGCCAAAATCAGAGAGGGGTGACCCTCTCTCTTTTGGCCTTGTTTGCTTGCATTTTTGGCTTTCCAAGGGAGCATATATTTCCACACTTCCTAGCCTTGGTTTAGGCCCTTTTTAGTGACTTTTAGGACCTGCCTAGACTCTATCTATGGCTGGTTTGGTCACCTTTTATTTGCCTCTTGCATGTGTAGAACAATCCCTTACATAGCCTATCAAAGTAACACCTCATTCTTGCACGTATTGGTCATGTTTCAGTGGGTTTTTGGCCATCATTTGGCATGCCATGATTTTTTTTTTGGCTGGTTTTGTAGCCTCTCATATGCTTCACATGCTTGTAGTGTAAATCATGTTCACTAGCTTATAATGCATGTTGTTTTGGCCCTCTATGCTAGCATATTTGGGCCATGCTCCAAATTGATTTTGTTCATATTTTGGGCTGCCTTAGCTCTGTTTTAAGGTCCCTTGGTCGAATGATGCTTTCCATGTATGGTTGTAGTGTAATAGCCTTGCTTAGCCTTGAGTTTTGAATCTCTTTACATGCTTAACTTGAGGTGTTTGCATGTTTTAGCATCATTGAGCATGATATTTCAGAGTTTATTTCTTGGCCATATTCTCATGTTTGTCACTCTTTCAATATGTTTGAGAGTTGCATCATTATACCCCATTTATGAGCCTTTGCATTGAGCTTCATTCTTATGCCTTTCAAGCCACCATCTTGGCTCATTTTGCCATTGTTTTGGGCCTGCTTAAGGTCTTTTTGGAGTTGGTTTTCTCATTTGAGCATCGCCTTGCATGCCTCTAGTGTAATGTGCTTCACTAGGTTCGGTACTTGAGCCTTTCAACATGCATTATGTGAGTTGTTTGCATGATTTGGAGCCATTTTGTATGTCATCTCAGAGCTGGAACATGTGTCATTGTATGCCATATTTCATCCTTTCAATGCTTTTGTAGAGTTGCATTTTGTGCCCTTGGGCTTAGGTCATTGCATTGTGTATGCTAGCATGAGTTTTGGAGCCTTGTTTTCATCATCTTTGGCCACTGATTTGGGTGTGGCTGAGGCCCATTCATTTTGGTTTAAGTCCATTTTGCATCGAGTATGCCATTGTAGTTCATCGCATTGAGTATGTCACGTTGTCGCACGATTGATCATTGCATTGTGCATGCCTTGTTCATCTCATTGTGTATATTAGTTCCATGTGCATTGTGTATGCTAGTGTCATGAGCATTGTGCATACCATGTAGCTTATAGCATTGTGCATGATAGTTGCATGTTTGCATGTTATCCTTTGCATGTTTGCATCACTTAGTTGCATTGCATTAGGATTGCATGCTAGATTTGCATTTGTGCATGCCATGTTTGTTGCATTGTGTTCGGGATAGGAGTAAGTCCGAACACGGAAAACGAGGGATGTCTCGTACTCAAAGTGACGAAACGTGCCTCGATTCCCGGTCGCCGACATTCCTGACTACCATGATGGAGGTGTTGGCTTTAGGTGCTTGTATGTGCATTCATTTCACATTGAATCGTGCAATTCGGCTCCTCGGCCATCATGGCTCGAAATGCGTGATTGGTGCCCCGAGGGTCGAGGACTACACTCCCTTGAGCTTATGCAATGACGGGGAGAGTGGTCATGCACACATGTGTTGCAAATACCTTGTCGTGCCTCTCTCTTTCCCTTTGTTACAGAAAAATAGAATCCAGGAGAAGAAACTGGTCAGCCAACCAGGTTTTTTGGCAGGCCGACCACCTTCTTTGGTTTCCACCACAAAAGGTGGTCGGTAGTTGGTCTTCCATGCCTATAAGCTGGTCGGCAGCCTTCCCACAGTCCCCCGGGGTGGAGTTTCATCTCTCTGGAGCTTTGTGCAAATTTTTGAAATCAATTGCGAACAAAGGCAAGCCGGGGCATCGCGACGGATTTCCCGACAAGGCGACTTGAGCATGCATGCATCCTTTATCATTCAAGGCAGAGCTGAGGCAGTCCACATTCATGTAGTTTGCATGCTAGTTTAATTGCTTACTTAGTTAGTTTGTTAATTAGCTAGAGTTGTGTAATAATTAGCTGTAGCTTGTTATTCTTTTGGTTGTGTAATAACTAGCTTAATTAGATTAGTTTGATTAGCTAGTTGGTGTTGTCTTATTTATTCGATCCTCCGTTGAGAAGGCCAACTGTTGTAATAAGTGTGCGTGTGTGTGATGCATGTCTTCCAACCCCACGTCTTTCTCCCTTTTATTTACCAGCTTATGATGGTTAGTTTTAGGGCATGTTTCAATTAGCATCCTTATGCTCACATGATTGCCATCCATTCATCTGTCTTGCATGCACGGGCTCGGCGGCATCATACTAACTGCATTGTATTTCAATTCCAAGTTGAATACATGTTATCTGTAACATCTCATATGCCATTTTAGAATAGCCGAGCCTATCTTAGTTGCATTTTGCATGTGTTGCATTAGGCATTCTTGACATAGCTAGGATCATGCATTGATTACTAACTAGCTTCTTTTTTGGCTCGGAGTACACAGTAAGTGTTTATGCTTTGGCATCTTGCATGAGTGTGAGTGTTGCCATGATAGCATGCTTGCCATGAGGCTATTTGCTTATGTGATATAACTGCCTGAATGCCTGTGGGTGAAGGTTGGGTTACTTGAATTCAGACAATTCCTTGATTGTGAGTTTTAATCCCACTTGAGAGTGGCAAATTACCATATTTTCTAAGCCCACTTGAGGGTGGCAAAATCCGTATTTTAGTCTATTTGCGAGTAGCAAACCGTTTTCAAAACGAATATGCAATGCTTTGTTCCAACTTAGGTAATCCAGTCTATACTTGTATGCTGTGCGCATCACATAGTAATTCTAGGTTAATAACCGGAATAAGAGCACGTGTTTTTAAAAACAAGATACCATGTTAGTAAAGGCCGATCTTTGATCGGCGAGCGGGGGTGCTCATTGCATGACCTTCCCTCTCTCATACCAAGTTCCCAAGCCGAGGCAACTTTGGTGATGACGGACACGTGGCCTTAGGCACAAGTCAGGTTTCCTAAATTCCCAAAATAAAATATTTAGGTGGCGACTCTGTATCTGGCAAGCAGTCCATGTTTGGCACTTCTTTCTAAAAATCAGTTTTTCAAAACGATTTACTGGATTTGGACTCTTTGGTGATTTATCGATCTCGCATTGCACTTTGTGAGATTAGATTTAGAACCGTGACATTGAGTCCGAACTATAGTAAGCACAATGAACAAAACGGGATTTTCCCAGGACGTTCAGGCGCGTTTACAGTTTCTGGCGACTCTGCTAGGGATTTAGAGAACTTGACTCGAACTCATGATATCTTGTTTTGATTACACTTATCTGTTTCTTTGCATTGCATTTGCATTGGTGTGCCTAGGACACCGTGTTTACCGTCTGCTATTTCTGAACGGTTTGTCGGAGGCTTGCTTTGAGAAGCGTGCCATAAGGCTGACCGGTTACGGGCTCTGCCACGATGGGAACACAAACCCCGATTTTTACCGGGGCACCCTTTTTGACCGTTCGACCTAGTGCATATCGGAATCCATAGTGACCATTCCAAACTAGGACAGGTTGCTTACCCAATTGTAGGTTGTTTGAAACCGCTGCGTGCGTAGTGAAACCCTAGCTCCTGACAAAATAGGCCAGGGAAACCCTACCCCAACATAAGGGTGTTTTGGATCTTATTTGCTTGCTATGTGCTGTCAGAGTGTGTCTCTACAGGTTGTATATATCAGTTTGCAAGTCTGGGTATCAGGCCTGTGGGCATCAGTATTTTGAGAATCGGTTATATCTGTGGATATCAGATTTAGTTTTGGGGCAGTAATTTGGGGAACAGTGATCAATGGTCAAATACAGTTATTCAGCTATGTTCATGTCTGTATTGATGAAATTGAGCTGAGATGCTCCCTGTTTTCTCTTTCAAGGTTCAGAGCAACCAGTGTTCTCCTTTGCCGAGGCAAAACAGGAAAAAGGCTAGTCAAGGCTCACCGGTTCATCAGATCCGTTAGTCACTAGTCGCATCACCTCTGTTCGATTCAGCGAATTTATGATGACACAGAATTCGGAGGAAATCGTGGTTATGACAGTGGCACTAAACCAGGGAATCATCATGCAGGGTGATACCGATGTTGAAGTGCAGCACCCACCCAGGTCACCTGCCGCACATCCCATCTGGGAACCCCAGTTATTTCAAGCCTGTGAGCCCACCACTTTCGAGTTGATGGGAATGATCGGCGACCTTCAGAGATCTGTGGCTGATCTGGCCTATGGAATGTCGGCTCCTCCACCAACCACATCGTATGCCGGGAACTTCATGCCGGAAGAGCCCCCGCTACTGGGGCGAATTGTAATTGAGCTCAACCAACCTGAAGCCATCCTAAGTTCGGGCCATGACCTGTCAACAACAACATGGCTCCGCTCTGATCAAGCAACCCAAAGCTTTGACCGAGCTGAGGCGAGCGGTAAGAACAAGGTTGGGGCAGACATCGATCTCTATGAACAACTTCAGCAGGCTGTTGAGGCTTTGAAAGCCGGAGGATTGAACAAACAACAAGTGTTCGCGGTCGCTGCAAAGACTGTGGATGACATCTTCCCCACTCAAAATGAGGGCAGTTCAAGCCAAAGGGAAAATCGGGAAGAGGGTCGTCGTACTAAAGCCGTTCCTCCCAACCCTATTTTTGCACCAGGGAAAGATCAGAAAAACCAAACCAGCACCTGCTGATCCCTTTGCTAGTGCGTCTAACAAAAATCCACAAATCTCGAAGTATCTACCCCGAGGTCGCAGGGTATTCCATGCCCTCTATATGCCTTTGTCTAAGGCTCTTCAAATTCTCGCTGAAAAGGGGCATCCCAAACCCCTCGAGCCTTGGCCTCTCCCTAGCCGTCTTCCATCTGGTCACGATGCTACCCAGTACTGTGCGTACCACCAGCAAACTGGCCATACTACCGACAACTGCTTCCGTCTTCGCCATGAAGTACAAGATCTGTTTGACAACGGGGTCATCCTCCCGCCGAGCTCAACAAAGTCCATCGTCACTGGATTAGTGAACCTGGAAGATAATGTGATGTAATCAGGGGTTGAACCACCTGCGGGCGGCTCTCGGTTTACTTCAAATATGGCGTATGGCACGCACTATTTTGAGCATTTACGAATGCTAGTTTTTGTGGTTTCTGACTTAGGTATTTAGGTCAGTTCAGTTGTATTGTTTTGAGTCTGTCTCTTTGTTTTGAGTCTGTCGTTTTGTTAAGGTCTGTCTTGTTGTATCGAGTCAGTCCTGTTGTATAGGAGTTGAGTGATTCCGGGGATGTTACTTCGGATGTCACTATTTTGTTTTGTGTTTATCTCTTTGCTTTCTTTTTGAGTCTGTTTCTGCCGTGGAACCAGTTACACCAGAAGATCTGAATGAAGTAGCAGTGGTTTTCGTACATTGTGCTTATTTCTACTTTGAGCCAGTTGTGCCAGCAAGTTTAGAATGAAATGGCAGTACATTTCACCCGCTCTTCTGTGCCTTGAAATTATTGCATTGACCTAAGTTTTTCAAAACTTTTTGAACATTGTGTTGAAAACAAAGAGAAAGGAATTCCTCAGGTTTTGCAAAAATTTGATCAATTGAGAGAAAGAGAGGCATGCTAAGCCGTTAATGAATGAAATCATGTTTGTTAATGTGAGTACTGAGAAGGACCCTGGCTTGATCCAGATTGGTTCTACACTGTCTTCAGCGCGAGCGATTTGTCGCTTTCTTAGAAAAATTTCAAAAAAAATGTTTTGCGCGGTCCTGCGAAGACCTGTGTGGAATCGCTCTTGAGATTGTGCAACCTACGATCGTTCTTAGCCTCAAGACTCGACCCCTTTTGCTTTCAAACCTTGAACTTGGATTCAGAATGTTCAACGGTCAAACATAATATGAAGCCTGTGTGGCCAGATTTGAAGCAGCCCATGAACTAGGGGCAAGGAGGTCAGAAATAATCAAAAGAAAGCTTGCAAAGCCGGATCAGAAGTAGCCCATGAACTAGGGGCGAGAATATTAGATGTGATCAAAGGAAGCTTGCGAAGCTAGATCAAAAGCAGCCCTTGAACTAGGGGCAAAAATGTCAGATGCGCTCGAAGAGTCAAAGATGAGTCTTTTTTGCAAACCAGGGAAGACTGGCAAGAATGCCAAATCCCAGAAGGGGGAAAGAAGAAAGTATTGTTGAAGGACAACCAAGTTCCTATCCACAACACTAGGGGCAAATTCACCCTCCATTGGATGGACTTCTACATCATTAGCGAACAGCAGCCATTCTCTTGGATTCAGATGGCTCTGAGATCTCAAACCATTTAACATGGACAAAGCTAAACTTTTACCCTTGAGAGGCTCGCTGGGCCAAAAACCCGGAAGGGCGACCCAGGAAAAAGTTAGAGCAAGAAAAAGAAGAAAAAGAACAAAAAAGAAAAAGAAAAATGCAAAGAATAAAAAAAAAAAGAAAAGAAGAAAAATGAAGAAAATGAAAAGAAAAGATGAAAAAGAAAAGAAATGAAAAGAAAAGAAGAACAAAGCTCACAAGGTTGAAAACCCAGAAGGGCGGCCTTGGCAAAAGTTAGAGCGTAAAAGGTGAGGGTTAATACACGAGTGTACCTTACTCGGAACTACGTCAGGCTTGATTCCCATGTTTGGGATACGTAGGCAACTTCATTCTGAAGTTCAGCCATAAACACTTCCAAATTGACAATGTCCATGTAATGGTTCTGATCATCTTTGTCTTCTCTGTATCCAAGAGTTCGGTGGTAATGGTCACTGTAAGGACTGGTTGCCATGTGTTGCGACGCTATTCAGACTAGGGGCAACTTTTCGTCGCCATGCAGTGCTGCGGTGCTATTCAGACTAGGGGCAACTTTCAGTTGCCATGCAGTGCCATTCAGACAAGGGGCAATTTTCCATTATTTTGGATCCGAGGTTGTGCATCTCAAAAGTAAATCCTGCGTTGGTCGAGCAGTGGCCATTTGCAAAAATAGTTTTTGAGAATTTTTAATGAGGTTGACTAATTCTCTCAAAAATTATTCCATTTTTCTAAAACTGGACCATTTCTTGGACCCAAAAAAGGAAAATTTTCAGTGCTCATAACCTGACTTGCATGATTTCAAATCAGAAAATCGAACAAGCGTGTTAATCTAACTCTCATTTTGGTTAAAATTGTTTTAGCAGAAGCAAAAAACAAAAAATGGTCAAAATGATGAACTAGGGGCACAGTTGAGTCAGGTTTTATGTCTTTTCCCCTTTATCAACGCACTTGCCAGAAAGGGCATCATACCTGTCGGAAAAGGGCACCACTGAAGCTAACCGCAAAAGGGCAGAAAGCTCTCTCATCCTCCAAGCAGCGAGGTATCGAGCCAAGTGCGAAGCACGAATTGGAACGGATCAAGATATTCCACTCCCTCATCTGGACAGATCTGATGATATCCAAACTCCCCAGCAGAGTATCGTCAACCGATGTCAGCTGCAGATTTGCTACACACCTAGTCTTAGCGCAACCCCTCTGTGGGAGGAACTCACTGGCTGTGAGCGAAAGAAAGAGAATCTAGCAGCATGCTAGGGGCAAGAGCCCTCAACTTCTTGTTTATCCATCAACCACCCAGGGGAGGGATAAAAAAAATGAGAGATTGAAGAATAGAGAGATGTGCGCTGAGAGAAAAAGTGAGGAAAAGGGCTTTTCAGAAAAACAGAGCCTAAGGGCCGAGTGATGTGAGAATCACAAATGAGAAAGGGTGGGAAACAATATCCGGAGAAACTGGCTCCTCGTGCACTGAGAGGTCTCTTGCCATTGGAACACGTCTGTGTGTCGTGTCAGTCGTTTTGTTTTTCTCGATTCTTGTTATTGAGTCGTTTCGGGTGTCTATAGATGTGTTTAGGTTGTCTTACCTTGTCTTTCTCTTTGTTGTTGAGTCACGGTGTGCTGTGTCCAGTCGTAGGCTCAATACCCAGTTGAGAACTTATTCTCACTCTCAATTTCAAAAAATCGTTTTGCGCTCAGAGTGCCGTGCCGTTCTCCACATTTGTGCAAAACAAGATTTTGTTCTTTCAAAAACCGCAGGGTTCAACCCCGGGTCATGTGGAAACAATAAAACCAGGACCTATCTGAAGCTACATAGGTTCCAGACTTCGAAGCAAAAGAAAAAAAGGAAAATGTCGGGCATCCGAGTTTGTTTCAACTTCTGCAAGTTCTGTCATCGCATCCTGTAGGGTCAGAATGAGCTGTGTATTGAAAATTAAAAGAATACTGTGTTATGAGCCGTGTGTTCAAATCGAGCAGAGTTGTGTTATGAGTTGTGTGTTCAAAATTAAAAGACTACTGTGTTATGAGCCGTGTGTTCAGATCGAGCAGTGTTGTGTTATGAGCTGCGTGTTCAAAATTGAAATGTGTGAGCTGCGTGTTCAGAATTGAAATGTGTGAGCTGCGTGTTCAACATGAAGGGAATGAGCTGTGTGTTTAGAAATGAAAATTTATGAGCTGCGTGTTCAGAATTAAGAATGAGATGCGTGCAAATGAAAATCTATGAGCTGCGTGTTCAGAATTGAAATGTGTGAGCTGCGTGTTCAAAGTGAAGTGAATGAGCTGTGTGTTCAGATATGAAAATTTATGAGCTGCGTGTTCAGAATTAAGAATGAGCTGCGTGCAAATGAAAATCTATGAGCTGCGTGTTCAGAATTGAAATGTGTGAGCTGCGTGTTCAAAATGAAGTGAATGAGCTGTGTGTTCAAAAATGAAAATTTATGAGCTGCGTGTTCAGAATTAAGAATGAGCTACGTGCAAATAAAAATGTATGAGCTGTGTGTTTAGAATTGAAATGTGTGAGCTGCGTGTTCAAAGTGAAGTGAATGAGCCATGTGCCCGAAAAATGAGCTGTGTGCCCGAAGAATGAGCCGTGTGCTCTGTGTGCCCGAAGAATGAGCTGCGTGCCCGAAAATGAGCCATGCGCTCGAAAAATGAGCCGTGTGCCCGAAATGAGCTGTGTGCTCGAAAAATGAGCCGTGTGCCCGAAATGAGCCGTGTGCCCGAAAAATGAGCTGTGTGCCCAAAAATAAGCTGTGTTGCATTAGGCAATCTTGACATAGCTAGGATCATGCATTGATTACTAACTAGCTTCTTTTTTGGCTCGGAGTACACTGTAAGTGTTTATGCTTTAGCATCTTGCATGAGTGTGAGTGTTGCCATGATAGCATGCTTGTCATGAGGCTATTTGTTTATGTGATATAACTGCCTGAATGCCTGTGGGTGAAGGTTGGGTTACTTGAATTGGGACAATTCGTTGATTGCGAGTTTTAAGCCCACTTGAGAGTGGCAAATCACCATGTTTTCTAAGTCCACTTGAGGGTGGCAAAATCCGTATTTTAGCCTACTTGCGAGTAGCAAACTGTTTTCAAAACGAATATGCAATGCTTTGTTCCAACTTAGGTAATCCAGTCTATACTTGTATGCTGTGCGCATCACATAGTAATTCTAGGTTAATAACCGGAATAAGAGCACGTGTGTTTTAAAAAACAAGATATCATGTTAGTAAAGGCCGATCTTTGATCGGGCGAGCGGGGGTGCTCATTGCATGACCTTCCCCTCTCGTACCCAAGTTCCCAAGCCGAGGCAACTTTGGTGATGACGGACACGTGGCCTTAGGCACGAGTCAGGGTTTCCTAAATTCCCCCAAAATAAAATATTTAGGTGGCGACTCTATATCTGGCAAAGCATTCCATGTTTGACACTTCTTTCTAAAAATCAGTTTTTCAAAACGATTTGCCGAATTTGGACTCTTTGGTGATTTATCGATCTCGCATTGCACTTTGTGAGATTAGATTCAGAACCATGACATTGAGTCCAAACTGTAGTAAGCACAATGAACAAAACGGGATTTTCCTAGGACATTCGGGCGCATCTACACCAGTTCTTTAAGCATCTCAACTGAGATCGCTCCTCTAGCTGAGGTTATTGCTTTGTTAATCAAGAAGTTCAAGAGCTTTAATTGTGTATGAGCTATCACGCACAATCTTTCCAACCATTTCATACACGTGTCTTTTCTTTGTTGGTTCGTACCTAACACATGCTATCAGGGCGCGTCATTCTTGTGCACGCCGCTTGACAGGCACATCGTCCTAGGCAGCTCATTATGTTCTTGCTGCCTTTTCACATTTTTAACAAAACTTCTTCTCTCTCTCTGTCTCTTCACTTCGCATTCTCGCATTCTCTCTCCGTGCTTAAATTTTCTCTCTCTAACGTTCTCTACGAAACCTACTGTTTCTAATCCCTTCGAAGCTCTCCAACTGCTCCATTTACCTTCTCTGGCAAGTTCCTCATTGTTTGTTTCTAGTCATTACCGTCGTTTGACTCTGGCGAACCTTATCTCGACATCCGCTTCTCCGACTCCAATCGGTAAGTCCTTGACTTCTTGTTTTTCATTTTTCAATATACTTCCTTTTCGAATTTGCCACATAATTGCACTGTATCTGTTGTTGTGAAATTTGCCTCTGTATTCATAGTTGTACACTGTTTTTCTGCTATTACGAATTACATTTCGCAATGCCCATGATTTTTGTACACAACCTTGCATACGCCCATTTCACGAATTTTGTTGTTTGGTGTGGGCATATCGATTTTCTTATTCTCTGCCTCATTCTTGAATGTTTGACACAATTCTTGCCACATTTGTATTTGTCTTTTCCTGATTCTGAATCATGTTCTCTTTCTATTTTCTCAGTGTTTTTTTCTAGATCTTTGCCTTCAAATATTTGTTCATTTGTATAGAGTTCTAGGTTCGGGATTTGATTAGAAACCACACATTTAACAACAAGACAATAAGGAACATAGGCAACGAATAAGAGTATCGAATCGAGGATCCAAGAACATGACAAGGGTCGGGTCTAAACCGGAACCGTTATATTCGCTCTCTCTCTCTCTCTCTTTCTCTCTCTCTCTCTCTCTCTCCCTTTCTCTTATTCTCTCTCTCTTTCCTCTTTTCATTCAATTTTCTCTTTCTACATCACTGTTTTCTTCATCGAAATTGATTTTTTTGGCAATGGACATGTACTCTGGCCGATTCATCCTCGTGTCAATCCTCATCCACATTCTCAGCTTTATATCCAAATCCTCTTCTCAATCCATCATCCAAATCTCGTCGGAAAAGCACCACAAATCCTCCACTTCTGATTCGATCTACTGCGACAGTTGGCGATTCTCCATTGAGACCAATGACGCCAAAATCTAGACCCAAGTTAGTCCTTTCACACATACTTTCTGTGCCCGTTGTAATGCCCTGAAATAATAACAATATATACATTTATAACCCTCAACAAATAGACGGAAGCTCATGAGATTTAATCAATCATTTAAAGACAATATTACCAAAACATTCTCTATTTCATTAATTCCTTTAATGTCATACAAAGATTACATCACATGCATTAATACATTCATTAACCCTAAGCTATGAATCTACAGTATGTGATGGACATACATAGAACAAGAAAAGAAAGGAGAAGTTCATGCCTTAATGACTACATATTTCCAAGATGATTATTGGTTCCAACAAAAGTGGGTCAAGCCCAATACAAATAAAAGCCCTAGGCTTGTATAGAAGATATTTACAACACCAAAATAAATAAGCCTTAAGCTCTAAGATATTCCCAAGCTAAGTCCTTGGTGTAGGCATGTCATCAGCACCTGAAAGTTGGTTTCCACAAAGGGTGAGCTAAAACCTAGTAGAAATTAATTTAATATATTGTATGATGCTTAACAATGTCATATATGGTGAATGCACATGAATGCCATTTACCAAAACGATACATTTTTCTCCTCAAACAATGCAAGGCCATGTTTATAAATCAATTCATAAACCATTACTTTCAAAATAGAAAATAGGGTAGTGGATACACACACTGAGAATCTCTAGGTACGTATCTGCTAGTAGGCTATACAAGCACTACCAAAGCCAGTTTACTAGTACTAACTAGAAAGATCGGCACCTAACTGTGCAGGTTTCTAGACTTTCACTAAGGACATACAATCCAACATAATAATAACCACAACCACACCTTTCCAATTATATGCAAATTTCAAGCAATAGATATAATTTGCAAAATTTGAACATCGGAGTAGCAATACATGTTTAAATCCTCCTTCCTAGTTATACATAAATTTTATCACAATTCTATCTTTGTTCCAAAACCAATCAATCCCTAGGATTCTCAATATTTCACAACAACATCTGTTTCTTTCAAAAAGCCACTTTCAAGAGAAATTTCACAATTTTCAATATTATTCATCAACAAAATCATCCCAACAACCTTTCAAAGCATCCCATCCCAAAAGCCCTCTTTTTACAACTCATTTCAAATTCAAATCAAACCTAAGAACCTCAAAATGCTACCCTATTCACGAAGCACATAACGAAGCTAAAAACTATGCATAGATGTTAAAGAAATCCCTACCTCAATTGTAGAAAGAGAGATGAACAAAACCCAAAATTTGACGAAGGCTAAAACTGGAGCCTTTTAGATTAAAACAATCACCACTCAGAGCTCTATCTTTTATTCCAAAACACCAAGGTCGCAAGAGTAGTGGACTTGAGTATAGAGGGATGTTTAGGTAAGAAATAGCGAGAGAGAGAGAGAGAGAGAGAGAGAGTAAATATATTGGGTCTGGAGATCTTTTAGAGAGAGAAATCAAAAAGTGAAAAAAAAGATCTTTTCCCCATAGCTTTATACATGCAGACTGCTCAAGTGACCAAAACACCGATTGAGTGTCAGATGCAGAACACTGCTCAAGCAACCAACCCATGGCTCGAGTGAAGAAACCAAACTCCCAGAATATTAATCTTGCAAAACAGATCGCTCGAGCAAACTAAGCACTATTAGAGTGAAAAATGACCCTCTTTCCAAAATTCAGCCGTGCAAAGAGACCACTCAAGCGAAGAAAAGACTACTCGAGCGAAAGAACACCCTACTTTTAGAAGTTCAAACCACAAACACAAATTCTGGGAGAAATGATAGACCGCTCACGCGAATAAAAGAACGCTTAAGAGAACTTATTAACAAATAGACAGAATTCTTCTAGAAATACTAAATCCTAACCTGTTCTAAACAAAACCAAAACTCTCCAAACAACCACTCCCAATCAACAATAAGACCAAAAGGAATATAAACGACAATAATAGATATCAAACTCCAAATCAAAGAGTGCAAAATGGTCGGTCTCAACCCAAGCCGCTAGATCATCTTGGAGGTTGCACCACCACAAATCATCGTACTAGTCGCTGTTGGTGAAGCATTTTTGGTTGTACCCGTGTTTCCGATCAACAGACCAAAACCCCCTATACATGTCCATTAAAAAGTCATAAAGAAACGAAATTTTGCTGGGAAAGATGAGAGATCAAGTGGCAGTTGTTTGGAAGGAACGGCGACCGAGATGACGGTGCCAACGATGAGGATAGTGAGTACAATGCTAAACCCAACTCTTTCATAGCCTTGAGAACCAATGAGTGAACTAAAGCTTTAGGCCCAAAGGCTAATCTAATTATTTATTTCTCACCATGGTCATGAATCTACAGGAGACCCATTATCTTTAAGGCATTTTCATAGTCCAAGTTTTGGATTCTTGAGTGGACAATCCTTGTTGCTTCATATGCATCCATATTTTTAGTGAGTTTTCCTTTAGAAACCAATAGATATAGAGAGAAAGAGATGAGAAGTAGAGAGAGAGAGGAGAGAGAGAGAGAGAGAGAGATAGATAGATAGATAGATAGAGAAAAAGAGAAAATAGGTTTGTGAAATAAATTTGTACAGATAAAAATTTATAACAAATAAAATAGACTTGATGAATTTCAACTTTCAACAGATACACACAAATTTGAACAGATAAAAAAATAGGCTTGGTGAATTTCAACTTTCAACAGATAGATACAAATCTGACCAGATAAGTTCAAAAACTTAAATAGATAAAAAAAAAAAAAAGATTTGAATAGATAGGTTAAAATTTTTTTCAACAGATAGGTAGTAATGTCCTTTTGAACAACAATTGTCTTTTTGACTAACAAATTTTCAACAAATGTCATTATGGCCCCAATAGTTTCACAATTGTCCTTAAAGAGTTATAGGGGTAGAAATAGGGGTCCCTAAATGGCCTGTAGACAAAAAAATCGATATTACCCAACTCGACCAACCCATCCGATGGCCCGTCCCAATAATTGTGGGATGGATAAGCTCGACCTGTCCCATTGATGACCCTTTAGTGGAAACATAAATTTATCACCAATTTTCTTTTTGATTAAACAAATTAAAATATATGATTTATATTTTCAAGTAATATAACATAAAAGTTACAACTACATATAAATATCATGTTCAATCTTTAATGGCAAGTGAATAAATAAAAACTAGAAATTGAAAGAGAAGAAAATGAAGCCCTCCCCTCTCATAAAAAAAAAAAAAAAAAAGAAAAGAAAAGAAAAAAAGTCTTGCTAACAAATGCCCTAAAGACATAATAAAAAGCCAGAGTAAATGTGAAATTTAATACACTTTTCATCAATTTTATAATAGGAAAATATCATATCAGTAGATTTTAGAAAAAATAATTACAAATCAGTGGAAAAGTTTATAAATATTGATAATTAAAATTATAAACTTTTTCATAATTTTTTTTCCCACTGTCATCACTGGGATGCAATTTCCCATTTATAATACTTCACTTATTTTCAAGCACTTTTTAACTTTTTTAACATTTTCAAAACTTTTTTTTATTTTTATTTTTACACTCATTCTAACATTAAACAATGTATAATTATATAGAGCACTTGTTAATATTTAATATATATATATATATATTATATATACTTTTAAATGTAATAACGCAGTCACCACTGTTACTATTATATGTAAGTGGTCATTATACATGTGAAATTCAATCACATTAATATAATGGTTGTAGTAAATAACATTAACTGCTTATACGATTACGTCGGACGTTACAATTGCAAACTATTTCTAAAACAATTAATTGTTGAAATGTCCAAGGTAAGGATGTTATAAGGCATTAGATTCAGTGGATATTTTTTGTTAGTGATAGGTCCATCATTTGTTAAATAATTTGATGAGAAGTCCTTTTGTTGTTCTAGGACATTTTGTTTCTAATTTTACCTCTTAATTTATCTGTTGACATTTTTTTATCTGTTCGACTTTTCGTTGACTATCTGTTCAAATTTATATCTATCTACTGGAATTATTTTATATCTGTTCAAATTTATATCTATCTGTTCAATTTTTTTTTGTATTTCTATTCAAAATTTTTAACTATCTGTTCAAATATTTTTTTATTTGTTAAATTTTTTTAACCTATATGTTGAATTTTCTTTATCTGTTGAATTTTTATAACCTATTTTTTCTCTATCCAAATTCACATTGTTTTCAAACTTTCTCTCTCTATTTCTTTGTCTCTCAATTTCTTTTTTCTCTCTATATGTAATGCTCCAAAATAATAACAACAACCTCATATTATTCAATGGAAGAGCAGAAGGTTATACAATATTAACCTTTCATTGATTCTCTTTTACCGTACAAAAGATGACATATGTATGTATACATTCATAAATCCTAGATCTTGAATTTATAGCATATGACATGTAGTAATCACATGAAACAAAAAAAAGTATGAATAAGATTATGCCTTAATGGCTACAACAAAATGAGTTAAACTCAATACATATAAAGTCCAAGGCTTATACAATAAATATTTACACAAAAGAACAAAAAGAAGCTCTCGGCTCCGATGTCCTCCCAAACTACTTCCTTAGTGAAGGCATATCATAAGTATTTGAAAGTTACTTTCCACATAGGGTGAGCTAATGCCTAGTAAAGATATTTGAACACAATGTATGAAGCTTAATAAAGTCATGTGGTAAATGAATATGCATGCCATTTACTAAAATGTTACACTTCCTCTTTCAAAACAATGTAATGCCATAGTTGTCACGACCTCATTCAGCCCCTAATAGAATAATGTCGTGATGGCCAGTAATCTGAGATTACCGAAGGCCAACTTACAAAGATTCACGCAAACAGAGTATACATATGGGGCATACATGTGCGGAAGTAATAAATTTAAATTTAATTAGTCCATAAGAGCTGTGCATAGATTAAATGGAATGACATACATCTTAATATGGTTTTACAACTTGGTACAAAATAAAATAAAGTACATATTACATCTTGATCAAAAGGCTTCTCAGACCAAAACATACAAAAGAAATAAACTATAAAGCCAAGAAGCATAATCTTCAAGATGCAACAAAACAAGAACCAAAACATCTTCCACATAAAGCTTAGGCGACATCGCCTTCTTGTTCATCACCTACATATATATATACATAAGTGAGAGGGGTGCGCTGAAAATCAGTGAATGATATAAGTAATAAAGGTTTGAATGAATGATATCCGAGATTTTGTCAAAATAATATATATCATAGCTTGTAACAAAACAAAGGATGAACTAATCAAAGGCTTTCAAAGCTTCTTGGGATGTTAACTGACATCTACATAATACAAAGGATGACATTCATTGACAAAATAATGGAATAACCGACCCAGAATCGATTGGACAAGCCCACCCATCGGTGGCAAATGAGATATCTCAAACAAAGGTACTAGTTGCATTAAAGTCCCCTAGCACTAAGGATCTTTCAAGAATGTCATCAAAACAAACATAATAGTTGACACAAAAACTAAGGGATAATCATTCATGCTTGATCAAATACTTTTCCAAAACAAAGCAAAGTTTTTATCAAAACTGTAGATCGCCTGGAACTCCGTTCCGCGCGCGAGGGCGCGAATTGTTGTTCTAGCTCCCACAGTTCGGACTCATGTCACGGTTCTGAATCTAATCTCACAAAGTACAATGTGAGACCGATAAATCACCAAAGAGTCCAAATCCGGCAAATCGTTTTGGAAAATCGATTTTAATAAAAAAGTGCCAAACGTGGACAGCTTTGCCAGATTTCAGAGTCACCACCTAAATGTTTTGTTTTGGGAAATTTAGGAAACCCTGACTCGTGCCTAAGGTCACATGTCCGTCATCACCAAAATTGCCTCGGCTCCGGAACTTGGGTACGAGAGGGGAAGGTCATGCAATGAGCACCCCTGCTCGCCTGATCAAAGATCGGCTTTTACTAACATCATATGTTATTTTTGAAAACACATGCGTTCTTATTCCAGTTATTAGACTAGCTTACTACGTGATGCGCACAGCATACATGTATAGACTAAATCACTTAAGTTGGAACAAAACATCTCATGTTTGTTTTTTTTCGAAAATGGTTTGAAAATGCTACTCGCGAGTAGGCTAAGTCGCAGATTTGCCACCCTTAAGTGGGCTTAGAAAACATGGTGATTTGCCACTTCAAGTGGGTTTAAAACTCGCATTTCGATGAATTGTTCCAATTCAAGCAATCCAACCTTCACCCACAGGCATTCAAGTAGTTAATCACTTAAGCAGTTAGCCTCATGGCAAGCATGCTAACATGGCAACATACACATCTCATGCAGTATGCTAAAGTGTAAACACTCAAAATGTACTCCGAGCCAAAAAAAGAAGCTAGTTAGTAATCAATGCATGATCCTAGTTCATGTTAACAATGCCTAATGCAACACATGCAAAAATGCAAATAAGATAGGCTCGGCTATTCTAAAATGTCATGTGAATGCAACTTGATAACATGTATTCAAATTGGTATTGAAATACAATGCAATTTGTATGATACGCCGAGCCCTGTGCATGCAAGACAGTTGAATGGATGCACGCATGCAAACATAAGTATGCTAATATACACATGTCCTAAAACTAACCACTGAAAGCAGGTAAGTAAAAGGGAGAAAGACGTGGGGTTGGAAGACATTCACACACTCACGCACACTTATTACAAAATCCGTGCTCTCGACGGAGGGTCTGAAAGAATAAGCTAAGCTAGCTAAGCTATGCTAATTAAGTACAAACCAAATTAAAACTAGCTATACCTAGCTAATTATAATATTACAAAGATGGAATTAATTAGCAAATACATTAACTAATTAATTTACAAATTAACTAACTACACAAAGCAGTTAAAATAGCCTCGAGGAGAGGGGTGTATGCATGCTCGGTCGACTTCGCTCGGAAATCCACTACTGTGCCTCGTGTTGCCTCTGTTTGCACTATTATGTATCTCTGAAAATTGTGCCAACTTCCATAGTGCTTCTGACCCACCTTAGGAACAATCTGAGGGGTGGTCGGCCAAGAGGAAAGGCCATCGGCCAAGTATAATGATCATCGGCCAATTTTGATAGCCGATCGGCATACTAAGTGGTCGATCGGCCACTGCTTTCTGCAAATTCTCCTTTGCTGCAACAGAGCACTAACAAAGGTATGGCAATGTTTTGCAAGAAAATGTGTGTGTGCGACCACAATCCTTATCATGTTTAAAGCTCAAAGGAGTATAGTGCTCGACTCTCGAGCCACCAATCACGCATCTCAATGCATGATGGCCAAGAGGCCGAGTTGCACAAATCAATATCAAATGATGCACAAAAACACATAAATGCCTTAACCTCTATCATGCACGATCAGAGGGTCGGCGACCGAGAATTGAGGCACGTTTCGTCACTTCAAGTACGAAACGTCCCTCGTTTCTTGTGTTTGGACTAACACCCTATCCAAAACACAAATGCAACGCAACATGAGCATGTCAACACAATGCAAACAACAAGCATGCAAATATCATGCAATGCAACAAGCATGCAACAACATGCTATATGGACTTAAACCGGATATGGACAGACCTCAATCATGCCCAAATTAGTGGCCAATAGTGCTGAAATGATGGCATGAAAAACATGAAAAGGCAAGACAAGCATGCATGCCAATTGGCTCAAGAATTAAGGCATAAAGATGCAACTCTTAAGAGCACTTCAAGAGTGAAAAGCATGGACATGTGACAACACTATAAGCTCTGAAATCATGTATGGAATGGTGTCACACCACTCAAACAACACAAGTATGGCATGCAAGAGGGCTCAAAGCTTGAAGCTAGCATAGGCACTTGCACTATAGCTATACAAAACAAGAAGCATATGGCCAAGACAACCCAAAACAGTCCTAGAACATGCCAAAATGATGCTAAAACATGCATGGACCAAAGCTAAAACATGCTAGCATGAAGGGCATGAAGCATGGAGTATGCAAGGCCAAAATGGAGGATTACACTACACCTACCAAGACCAAGCATGAGATGGCTTCGCCAACAAAAATCTGAGTTATATCATGGCAAAACAAGACCAAAAATACACTGAAATGATAGCCCAAAGGCCTAGGCATGGTGGCATACACAATGACTCATGTTTAAGGCATAAAGAACCAACCTTCCAAAGCATGGAAAGAGTGACAAATGTGAGTACATGAACATGAAACATGCACTGAAATCACATATGAAATGATACCAAATCATGAAAGTAGCCCAAGCAATGCATGCTAGTGGCTTGGAAACTCAAAGTAATGAGCTAGATTGAAACCATGGCTATACAAAGCAATGCATGCATGACCCAAAACACTTAAAACAGAGCTAGAGCATGCTAAAAACATGGACAAAAGCTGCTGGAGTTAAGCCAAAATCATACTAGAATGATGGTCTAAAGCATGATACACATTACGCCAATGAATGGAATTGCACTACAAGTGCATAGAGCATGCAAAAGGCTATCAAACCAACCTTAGATACAGGTATAACATGGCAAAACAATACCAAAAACATGCTGAGATACGACCAAAACATGCTAGAAATACATGCTCAAACATGAGGCATACAAAGCTAGTTTGTGAGAATTAAACTACAAGTGTAAATAGCTTGCAAAGGGTGACTAAACCAAACCAAAACAGAGGTATGCCATGCTGAAATAAGGCCAAAAACATGCTAAGAACAAGCCAACACAAGCTTAACAAACATGCTCAAACATGAGGCCATAAGGCAAGCATACAAGACACAAGGAGAGGGGATGACCCTCTCCTATTTGGGACCTCAAAACACAAGTTTTACCATTGAAAATCCACTGGATTTTAGTGGTTAAAAGGCCCAAAGAAAGGCCTAAAGTGATGGTGCAAAACAAAGCCAAACAAGACATGCAAGGGAGTAGATCACCCCAACCAAAGAAGCCTTAAACAAACATCTTAAGCACTAAAAATTAGAACTTTTTGTAATAGAAAGTTAGGCCTAAAACAACATGCAAATAGGGCCAAAAGCTTAATAAAAAACAAGGGTTTAAGAGGTTAGAAGCTCACCCTTGTAGAACAACTTTAGAGCAACAACTCCAGCAGTCTTTTTTTGATCAAAACCAGTCCAAAAACACCAAAACCAACTTCAAAGTGCCTCAGCAACAAGAGTGTGGTGTTTCACTAGGTGTTTGTGTGCAAAAGGGTGAAGAAAAGGCACTTTTGAGCACAAACAAGCACAAATATAGAGAGAGAAGAATAAATATATGGAGAGATATATGTTTTGTATATCAACTTTTCAAACCTCTGGAAAGGGAGAGGGGTCTCCCTTCTTATAGAAATCAAATCCTAAGCTTGTTGGACAAGCTAAGGGTTTGATTCAATCCCTCCATACACGTGTATGGAGGATGAAATCTGTGCTCACTAGCTGTCACAGCTGGCACAAAAATATCTGCAAAAGCAAATAAAAAGGCCTCGGCCAAAATATATGGCCGATCGGCCAAAAATAGTGCCGATCGACCATCACTGATGGCCGATGACAAGAAAACATGGTCGATAAGCACAAGGCTTGGCCGATGGCTGTAGGGCTGGCCAACAAGCTACCCTCTTCCCTCAGAAACAAAACCACAAGTCCTTGGCCCCAACCAAGCACAAAACAGACAAGTTGAGAGGTTCTAAGGCAAGATGCACAGCGAGACCTTCAGAAACTCAAAACGAACACGAGCATGGATGATCATCGAGTGTTCAAACCATGACGTCCAAGTCTTGAGGACGGTCAAAAATGGGGTGTCTACAGTTGCCCCTCTTTGATAGAACTCGGAAGTCATAAGATGACGGGAGTGAATGTCAAAGCCTAGAGACGACCCATTTTTGATGAGACCGAAGACTTAGACAAAAATACAAGATAACAAAGAGATGCGCCCGTAGGCAGGGGCAAGATGCAAATGATATGCACAATGCTGAACATAACTTATGATCATGCACAGAAAGCTGTATTGAAGCATTTATGCAAAATAAATACAACAGTTTAAGTGAATAAGAAACAACAGTCTCACACACTTCAACAGAAAGGATGTAAGAAAATATGCAATTCTCACTACGTTTCACGCGGAGAAGGCTAAAAGTGACTACCGAGAATACCCGGAGTCTCAACAAAACATTTCTCATCGTATCACACGTGGGAGAGGAAAAAACAACACTTCTCAGTGTATTACACGCAAGAGAAGGAAAGGGCAACACTTTTCAGCGTTTCATACGCAAGAGAAGGAAAGGTACACCTCTCAGCGTATCACACGCGAGAGAGGGAAAATGCAACACTTCTCAGTGTATCACACGCAAGAGAAGGAAAGTACACCTCTTAGCGTATCACACGCAGAGAAGGAAAAGGCAACACTTTTCAGCGTATCACACGCAAGAGAAGGGAAGGTACACCTCTCAGCGTATCACATGCAAGAGAAGGAAAAGGCAACACTTCTCAGCGTATCACACGCAAGAGAGGAAAAGAGTAACACTTCTCAGCGTATCACACGCAAGAGAGGAAAAGAGTAACACTTCTCAGCGTATCACACGCAAGAGAAGGAAAGTATGCATCTCTCAACGTATCACACGTAAGAGAGGAAAAGAGTAACACTTCTCAGCGTATCACACGCAAGAGAAGGAAAGTAAGCATCTCTCAACGTATCACACGCAAGAGAGGAAAAGAGTAACGCTTCTCACCGTATCACACGCAAGAGAAGGAAAGGTAGCAGTGCTAGCACCGAGGAGTTACATAAACATCAGAGTGAGTCCGAATGCTTCTAACAAGGGTACAGCGAGAACACCGAGCGCACCCGGGTATTCTTAACCAAAACAAAACGAACTCAAAGGACAGGAAAGGTCTTACCTGGAATTCCTCTGAATAAACCGTACACACAATACCGTCTGGTTGCACCAGCCTCAAATGAACCGTACATACAATATCGTGCCTGCATAAGAAAGAAACTCAACATGTACAATATAGTAGCAACACATGTTCAACGTCACGTTAAGATACAATTCCCATATGAAATAAATGCGTGCATACACAATGCAAGTGAAAAGATGCGTAGCAATGCAAGTGAAAAGTGCATAGCAATGCACGTAAAAAGTGCATAATAATGCACGTAAAAAGTGCATAACAATGCGATTGAAACGTGCATAATAATGCAAGTAAGGTGGTGCATGACAATGCAACGAGTGGTGATGTATACTCTATGCAATATTAAGGTGCATATTCTATGCAAGAGGGAGAAATGCATATTCTATGCAAAAAAACAAGATACATGTTCAATGCAACATGTATGCCCTATGCCATGTAATTGTGGATACATATCCAACACAACATGCATGTGCTAGGCGAACGTGATGATGCATATTCTAAGTGACAACGCAACACGCATGTTCCATGCAACGACATAGAGATGCCATATTCAGTGTAAGCATGGTAAAGGCATGTTATCCACAATATTGGAATGCAACTTCAAAACGAGATGAGGCATGCTCGATGTGAGAGTGAAAAGGCGTAAAACAAATGCGCACCTTGCAAACATGACAAAACACTGTAAAGCAACATATTCAAAGCAATTTTCAAATCTTGCAATATACAAAAGGATACGAAAAAGGATACACCTCGCGCGTATCGAGTGCCGCACATGGAAGACACGGTTCGAGGTCACCACGAAGGCCGCTTAAGCTTCAAAGGTGTATTTTCTTGCTCTTTCATGAGAGATGAGGGTGTCAAACAACAGAACTACCCCAAACAAGGGCATTACAGGTCCATCGACTACAAGGGGGGGCCCATCGGCCATCAAAAGAGCTTATCAGCCAACAATTTGGCCGATCGGCCAAAAGTGGCAGATTTGGGGTAGTTTTGACATTTTGCCTCGGGTATTTAAGTATAGGGTTCCAAACCCTATTTCCTCACTTCTCCCTAGCCAAAATTCATTCTTCTCTCTCTCTAGGTTGTTTTCCATCCTTCAATCCGAGCTTTTCCCTCGTTTTCAAGCCTCCCACAACGTTCGATTCGCAAAACCTTCGTTATTCTCAACGTTTTGAACCGATTGAAACGTGAGTTCGGTGTTCCTTTCTTGATTTCTACCATTTGGGGTTTGTTTCACCCGAGTTACCCTTGGTTTTCGTGCCTTCTTCCGCACTTCGACCTTTTCTTCCATTTTTCACCCCTCGGGGTTGACTTTCGGTTGACTTTTGGCATTCTTGCCCATTTTCCACACCTTCGACCTTTTTCTCACTCTCCTCGAGATGGCAGACGATATTCCAGAGGTTGGGGCTTCTCCAGGAATGGAGATGAATCCCGAGGTCGAGCTCTTACCTCTCAGTGTTCGACCTTTCGACCCGGCGACGTACCAGCCTGTGATGCATGTGTTGCCTCCAGACAGCATTCGCCAGTTTAGGAGCTTCGCACGAGGTGCTCCGGAGGATCTCTTGTTACACGAGCCGGAGTCGTATTTATCCTTTGGCGCTGCTGAGTATACTCTTTCCTTCTACTTCCTGCAATGTAGGTCGTATAACTTGGATAGTCTACTGCTCTTTATCTGATCATCATGAACACACTTGTACATCGCATGCTTAGTTCACCCTGAGCACATTCATACATGATATCTGTGTCAACTCGAACATATGCACACACACTGCATTTTTATCAACTCTAAACACATTCAAACATTATATTTCTGACACTGACTTCGCATCCGTTGTCTTGAACATAGAGATTCCCATGCCTTCCGGGGGTATGGGAACACCATTGCCCGGGGTTGGTATATGGAGCTACCTGACGAGGTTGCCATATTGTCGACGGGCCGGCTTCGGCATTTTTGCTTGGGACTCTCGCGCCTCACTCGAGTAGGCCCCTTCTAGGGTGTGCTAGTAGAGAGGTGGTGGGACACCACCGATTCCTTCCACTTTCTGCTATAGGGGAGATGATGATGACTCCCTTTGACTTCTCCATGCTCACTGGCATGGAGTAGGGGGTGATCCGATCCCCTTCGACACTGATATGGCGAGTGGGATGCTGCCCAGATGTTCTTACTCGGCGCTAGCCCACCTGTCTCCCGGCCAGGGTTCGTGAGATATTCGTGGTTCGAGGACCAGTTTCGAGTATAGACACTGATGACCCGCGAGGAGGTCAAGAAGTATGCCCGAGGGTTTCTTATGTTCATGTTGGGCACTACTCTCTTTGCGACCGGGCGGACACAGTTGGACTCTATCTGTTGAGCGCACTGGTGGACGTGACCGGATTCGGCGCTATGACTGGGGTGGGCAGGCCTGGCCACATTGTACGGATACATGAGCTTCCTCATCTCGCCGTAGTGGACACCTACTAAGAGGTTACTAGCGAGCCTGGGAGGTACATCTTTCCCTTCTGTTTTACAGTTCTACTTTACACTACCTGTACACAACACACACTGTATACACGCAATCTGCTTTACACTAGCTGTACACTTACATCTGCTTTACACTAGCTGTACCTTCACACACTGCACACTGCATATACGCAATCTGCTTTACACTGGCTGTACACTGCACAATACACTGCACATCCTTCTCTGATTTCTGCTTTATCTGCATACCGCTTTACTGATAAACATACTCATTATTACCCTGTTACATTCTGTAGTTGTGGGTGTATGCCTACTTTCCGAGGCTTGCTCCAGAGCCGGAGGTGGAGATGCCCCTCGTTGTTCCCTATTCTCACAGATATGATGTGAGGTGCAAGCGGAGGCCACGAGAGTCTTTCTTGTTCATCCACAAATATTTTGACACCATAGCCACAACAGAAGTATTTCAAAGGTTACAGTTCATTTGAGTTTTGCTCTACATTGTACTTCCGATAGTACATAACAAACGGTATATCCCGTCATTTGCAGATCACCTGGCAGCCCTGGGCGGTACTGCCTGATGCAATGAGAGACCAGTACGTGGGTGCTCAGGAGATTGCCCGGTTCCGGGTCTTGCTGGAAGGTCCAGTCTGTCGGGCATGGTATTTGGGAGAGCGCTTCTTGCGTCAGACCTTTGGTTTACCCGAGCCAGTGGTTCCGATGCCACCCCCTACGCACATGAGACAAACAATGACTACACCCCGCAGGAGATGGAGGATTATACGATTGGTTGGGATGCAGACTTTTTCAGAGATGAGGGCGACTACACCGTCTTCATTCAGACACATCTCATGCCGCCTCTGGCCAGTGAGAGAGAGAGACCTGCAGCCCAGTAGGAGAAGGAGGAGCATCGAGGGCGACTCAGGCCCGTGACAGGAGTGGTTCCCGGAGGGGACGAAGAGCAGAGTGGCCAGACTTGCCCACCACTATGACATGTCGTGGGCAGGCTGGAGAGAGTTATCAGATTCCGATTGCTCCTCCCCCAGCTAATCATGAGCTCGTCGAGTTCGAGGCTCAACCTCGGTATTCTATACTTTGCATTCTGTACAATCATTTCATTTCATTTGATATCCCGTAGAATACTAATTACTTCAACACTTTTGCAGGCTTCTATTGAGTATATTGGGCAGGCTTGGAGCTGGCTTTGGTGATGGGGACTGCAGAGGAGCATAGACCTGCTGAGTATTTACGGTATCCCGGTAAGTTCTTTCAACCTCAGTCTTAAAACCTTACATAGTCTGTTCCATACTGATCCGATGCATTACATTATTAATATGACACTTGATACACTGCACTCACATACCACTCACGGCACTGATACACTGCATATCATACACTGGCCACGACCTTCATATACTGCTCACTGTATTCATACACTACGCACAACGTTCATACACTGTATTTGATACCTTACTCGGTTTCGCATAGCATAACTGATGCATCTGCCAATTTGTTCTTTTCAGGCCCCATTCCAGATACCAGTTACAGCACGTGCCTCGGCGGGACCATCAGTACCTCTCGAGCAGTAGGGAGATCAGGACGAGGGATTTCAGCACGTAGCCGTAGCAGAGCTGGACGTGCTTACTCCGGGAGTAGTTCACGGGCACCTGCCCCAGACGACGATGAGTCTGACGAGGAGGCAGAGTCGTCTTAGGATGAGGCTGGAGATGACTCGGGTTCAGACTCAGACAATGGAGCTGACGGCGGCGATCTTGGACCTTCGTCTAGGAAGAAGACGAGGAGGGATTCCTACACTTGAGGTGACCAGCGCCGATCCAGATGCTGCTCTCTCTCTTTGCTTTATTTTTCTTTTTTACTTGTAGTTTTTGCACATTGTACTGCCTCAGGCAGATTTATGTTCTTCAAAACTATGTACTTTTGTAAAAGAAAACATGATGGAATGAAACAGCTCTTTTATTGAAAGAGTGTTACATTTGTACATTCTAAGCATCGCATCGCATCGTATCACATCACATCACATAACAATGTAAATGAGATTGAACTTTGTTTTGAAAACTAAACAATCGAATTGCATTGATCAGGTAGTGAACCAACTGACAACAAAACAACTGATAAGCAAAACAAAGAACTTGACATACAAATCAAACGCAAATACAACTCGATAAACAAGACAAGAACTTAACAATTAACACAAAATACAACTTGATAAACAAAAATACAACAACTCGAAAACAAAGTGAAGTAATACAAGTGCGACTTTGCAAAATCATCACCGAAAGGCATTCAAAGTGGAACAAGTCACAAGTTCTCAACACCTCCAACACATATACTAGCCGATCGGCCAGATTAGAAGGCCATCGGCCACAAGAAATGACCACATCACACCTCTACTAGCCGATCGGCCAAAAATGGCAAGAACCTCCAGAATGCTGCCACCTATCTTCCACTCAACACCTTATCCTCTACAAAAGTCCCAGCTTCGTAGTTTCCTTTAACTTAGTTTTTTGCTCCAAATGGAGGCATTTCTTGTCCAAATCTCACGAATTGGATTGCTAACTTAGATGGCTCGGAAAGCTAAATTTTCGGGCTTCAGAATAAATGCACTATTCACATTGAGCAGTACCCCGCGCACCCCGCTGCATTTTTCGTTCCTTCATGTCGCAGCAAGGTGTTGGAATTCGATTACGCATGTTTTTAGCTTTGGTACAAGAGATGTGTCCCACTTTGAAGACTTCCAACTTTGATGGAGTCCGAGCGCGAGGAAGAGATTTTGCCACATTCCGCTCGGCCACATCCAAGCCTTGGGATGGATGTGCGAGCTCACTATGCATGACGCTCAGTCTTTGATCCGCAATGGGGAATTGGGCATCCCCAGCTTGATTCATCGGTTTTCTATGCCGGTGACTGCGGCGATCTCACTGGCAGGGTTTTCGGCGACATGCGCTTTGCTTGTGCATGCTGTCTCATTTCTTTGCTTGCCTCAGGCTTCGGAGGGTCTAGCGTCCGTTTGATTGAGGTTGCCCAGGGCTTAAAAGAGGGCAAGAGCTACATTGCCATGTCCCTAGCTGAGACATTGATGGGTTTGGATGCTTTCCATCATCGAAAGACGACAGATTTGCGGGGAGTCCACTACTGCTGCAGGTAATTTCCCACCCTATCTCACATATATTCTCACATCACTCGGCCCTCAGGCTCAGTTTTTCTCTCAAGACCCTTTTCTCACTTTTCTCTCCACGTACACCTCTCATATCTTTAATCTCTCATTTTTTCATCCTCCCCAGATATGGTTGATGATAAGTGAAGGTCGTGGACTCAATGCTAGCATATACAGCTCGGGCTATTTCTTCCGGCGACGTCTAGTAGATGCCCCTGACGAGGGTTGGTGGTGCAACATGGATGTGCAGTTTGTCTGCAGACCGCATTGCTTGGCGCTGCCCCTGGCTTAATCTGCCGGCGATGAGTTCAGCATGTCTCGCTAGCCCGGGATTCAGTTGATCGGCTTGACACACTGTGTCTTTTACTTTCCATTCTGATTCCAGCGCCAGTTCGGACATGATCAGATTTGCCTGGAAGAGGGGATAGAGTACCCTGCTGCATTTCCGATCCGAGGTGCACAGCTAGCTCGGTATGCCACAGCATGGAGGACGAGAGAGCTTCTGGCCCCTACTCGCACTTTCAGTTGCACCCTCTCTGATGAGTGCATAGCTTGGCTTAATGAAGAGACGCAGGTTGGACCTACTTTGGCATCAGAGGCTTCCACAAGCTCTGGGAGGGGATGCAGGAACACCTGACTATGCCCCGAATTTATTTGCTTTAATCAGTACTTTCAAGTTTTCTTTATGAATGTAATAAAAAGCAACTTCAATTTGTATTCAAGAGTAGGAGAACTCTGTACTGAAATCAATGTAATTGAAGGTTGTGGGCACTGAAAATTTTCGTTTGGTCAAAAAACGGTCTAAGTCGTAAAAAGATTAATCTGAGCAAAATCAACTTTTATTAAAACTTTTCAAAACCATTTTCGATATGGATCAAAAACTGGACAGGCCTGAGATCTATCACTGAGATGTACAACCCCGGATCCTAGCAACTGGAAAGTTGCCCCTAATCTGAATAGCACTGTACTGGAGATCACAACCGAGCTCTTGAATGCAGAATAGACAAAGATGACCAACATGATCACATGGACAAAGTTGATTTGGAATTGTTTATGGCTGGACTTCAGAATGAAGTTGCCTACGTATCCCAAAGATGGGAATCAAGCCTTGCGTAGTTCGGTTCTGGTTCACTCGTGTATTAACACTCTCCTTTTGCGCTCTAACTTTTGCCAAGGCCGCCCTTTTTGGGTTTTCAACCTTGCGAGCTCAGTTTTTATTATTTCAAATTTTTCATGCTCTAACTTTTGCCTAGGTCACCCTTTCGGGTTTTCGGCCTAGCGAGCCACTCAGGGATAGTATTTCTTCAACTTGTCCATGTTGATCGACTGGGAGAACTCTAGGCCATCTAGGTCCATCAGAACGACAGCTTCACCCGACCAGATAGACTTGATGATGTAAAGGCCAGTCCAATTGGGTCTGAACTTGCTCCTAGGGTCGTGGATGGGAGCTCGGTTGTCTTTAAGCACTAGATCCCCTTCCTTCAAATTCTTGGACTTAACTTTCTTGTTGAAAGCCCTGGCAATTCTCCGTTGGTAACCCTGGACATGATACAGTGCTTTTAGCCTTCTTTCATCAAAGAGCATGAGTTCTTCGAACCTGCTTTGCTGCCAATCAGCCTCATCTATCTGACACTCAGCCAATACGCATAGTGACGGAACCTTAACTTTGATAGGTAGAACAGCCACCATCCCATAAACCAAGGAATACGGAGTTGCCCCAGTAGAAGTTCGAATTGAAGTCCAGTAGCCCCACAGAGCAAATGGCAGCTTATCTGGCCAGTCCCGGTAGGTTTCTACCATCTTCTGCAGAATGTGCTTGATGTTTTTGTTGGCAGCCTCAGCAGCTCCGTTGGTTTGCGGTCGATATGTAGATGACTTATGAAAAGCCACGTTGTACTTCTCCAACAAGTCGATCACCTCCTTCTTGAAGTGGGAGCCATTATCAGAAATAATCTCATTCGGGACCCCGTAGCGATAGATGATATTGTTCCTGATGAACTTAGCAACGTGCGATGCCTTCAACACCGCATAACATTGGGCCTCAACCCACTTCGTGAAGTAGTCTATCGCTACCAGAATGTACTCATGTCCGTTGGACCCCTTCGGAGTGACAGCCCCAATCACATCAATCCCCCAGATTGAGAACGGCAATGGCGAAGTCATGTTGTATAGCTTCAACGGCGGAATGTTCATGCGGTTTGCATGGATCTGACATTTGTGGCATCGCCGAACAAAGCCAATACAATCCTCCTCCATGGTAGACCAGTAATATCCCTGTCTAAGGATCTTCCGGGCTAGCATCACTCCGTTCATGTCCGCTCTGCACTCTCCTCCATGGGTGGCCTCCATCAGGCCCTTGGATTCTTCAGCATTAACACACAGCTTGTGCATCCCGAGATGACCCCTCTTGTACAGTTTACCTCCTCAGATGATGAACTGAGGAGCCATTCTTCGAATTGCCCTCTTATCTTTGGCATTTTCCCCTGGTGGATACGCCTCTTTTTCCAAGAAGTTCCAGACATCGTAATACCAGGGGTTCTCATCTTGTACCTCATCTATGGCAGCAATTAGTTCGTAGGCTGGCACGAATTTTTGTTTGATGATGATCGGACGCATCTGGAGTCCGAAAGGGATGTCTATCATAGAAGATAGAGTTGCTAATGAATCAGCGAACCTGTTGGTCTCTCTTAACAGATGGGCGAAATTCAGTTTCTCAAATCGAGAAATCAGAACGTCCAAGGTCTGGTGATAAATTCTCATCTTTTCTTCTTTAACTTTCCAATCTCCTTTAGCTTGAGATACAACAAGGTTCGAGTCCCCGATGACATCCAACCGTTTTGCCCCTAGTTTAAGGGCAGCTTCTAGACCAGCAATACATGCCTCATATTCTGCCTCATTGTTCGACACTTTGAACTGGAGTTTGAAAGCCAAGGGTATGCGGGAATTGTCGGGTGCTATCAGCAACACCCCTATCCAATATCCATATTGGTTTGATGCTCCATCAAAGTACATCGTCCAAGTCTTTTCTTCGACATGCAGAATGGCCTCGTCTAGGAACAAATATTCAACTGCTTTATCCCCATCAACTGGGTAATCGGCTAGGAACTCCACTACCGCTCTCCCTTTCACTGACTTACGCGTCATGTACTTCAGATCAAATTCGGAAAGCAGAAGCAACCAACGGGCTAGCCTACCCATAAGCGCCGGTTTCTCGAAGAGATATTTGATGGGATCTAATCTCAAAACCAGTATTACAGAGTGAGCTAACATGTAGTGCCTCAACTTCCTGGTAGTCCATACTAAGGCCAGACAAGCCTTTTCCAGCGGAGTGTAGCGGGTCTCGTAATCCAGCCATTTCTTGCTTAGGTAGTAGATAACTTTCTCCACTTTGTCCTCAGACTCCTGTGCAAGCATGCAGCCCATTGTCGTTTCAGTCACTGAAAGATACAGAATCAACAGTTTGCCCAGCTCAGGCGGTGACAACACATGTGGGTTTTGTAAATATTGCTTGATTTGCTCGAACGCAACTTGGCATCGGTCGTCCCATTGGAACTTCTTTTCTTTCTTCAGGAGACCAAAGAGTGGTTCACAAGTCAAGGTTAATTTTGCAATAAACCGTCTTATGAATTGCACTTTACCCAGAAAGCCTCGCACCTCCTTTTCAGTACTCGGTGGTGGCATTTCTAAGATACACTTGATTTTGGAAGGATCGACCTCGATACCTCTCTGTGTGATCAAGAACCCCAGCATTTTCCCTGCTGTAACACCAAATGTACATTTCTGAGGATTCAGCCGCAACCGATACTCTCTGATCCGTTGGAAGAATTTCTGCAAGGCGGTGTAGTGGCCCTCTCTTTCCTTGGACTTGACAATCATGTCGTCCATGTACACCTCAACCTCTTTATGGATCATATCATGCAAAATCGTGGTCGCAGCCCGTTGATACGTTGCTCCAGCATTCTTCAGCCCAAACGACATCACCCTATAACAATAGGTTCCCCACGGGGTGGTGAAAGTCGTCTTCTCCCGGTCTTCGGGTGCCATCAAAATCTGATTGTAGCTTGAAAACCCATCCATGAATGAGAGCAACGCATGCCCAGCAGTGAAGTCCACTAATTCATCGATATGCCTCAGAGGAAAGTCATCCTTCGGACTAGCTTTGCTTAAATCCCTGAAGTCCACACATACCCGAATTATACCGTCCTTCTTCGGCACCGAAACTATATTGGCCAACCAAGTTGGGTATTCAGATACCAGCAGAAACCCTGCGTCAATTTGCTTGGTGACCACTTCTTTGATCTTGAGAGCCCAATCCAGGCGGATCCTTCGGAGCTTCTGCTTAACAGGTCGGGCCTCTGGGTCAAGAGGGATCCGGTGCTGTACAATCTCAAGATCGATTCCAGGCATGTCTTCATAGGACCACGTGAAAACATCTTTGAAATCTTTTAATAGAGCGACTAAGCGCTCGCGCTCCTCTGAAGACAACGTGGACCCGATCTGGACCAGCCGTGGTCCTTCTCAGTACCCACATTAATTGTGGTGATTTCATCAACCAAGGGTTTTACAAACCTCTCATGCTCTTGATCAAGCAAATATTGCAAAACTGGAGGAATTTCTTCCTCGTCGTTTTCATCACAATTTTGAAAGTCTTGATTAATGCAATAAATTAAGGGCACAAAAAAGTACTTGGAAGCCACAGCCATTCCATTCTTATTAATCACTTCCAAATCGCCTGATTTCTCTGTTACAACAGACTCAAAGGAAAAAGAAAAACACGACCTAGACAGGACAGTTGCATCTGGGTTGTCACCTCCAAGAATACCGGACTCAGACTCAGATGAGCTGGAACCTGATTCCGACTCCACAGACTCAGTGGAATCAGATTCCGGCTCACTACCTGAACCGGTGCTGCTCAATAAAAAGCCCTCCTCGTATTGCCAGATGAGGGAGGGTGCGATGGACGCATCCAGAATGTTTGAAGATGGGCTCACAGCCGCTTCATTCCCGATCATGGAGACTAAGAAGTTATCCCTCAAGCACTCCTGTACGATCTGAGGATCTGAGAGTAGTGTAGACATCCCATTTTTGACCATCCTCAAGACTCGGACGTCACCGTTTGAACACTCGGTGATCATCCATGTTCGTGTTCGTCTTGAGTTCTCGGAGGTTTCGGTCGCGCGCCTTGCCTCAAGACCTCTTGACTTGTTTGCTTTGTGCTTGGTTATGCACCAAACACTTATGTTTTTGCTTCTGAGGGCAGGGAATGGCTTGTTGGCCATCCCCACACCTCACCGGCCATGGCTTGAGGCCACCGACCCTGTTTTTTTTTCCATCGACCAAAGGTATGGCCGGTCGGCACCTTTTGTGGTCGGTCGGCCACCTTTGTTGAGCAATCGGCCATTTCTGCTGGTCGACCCCTTTCCATCTGCTTTTGGCAGATATTTTATGCCAGTTGTAATAGCTGACATCCACAATTGACCCCCTCCATACATGTGTATGGAGGGATTTGCCTCTTGTTTAGCTTGTTTTGGAAGCTTTGAAATTTTGGAATTCTATAAAGAGGGAGCTTCTCCTCCCTTCTTAAGGGTTCCAGAGGTTCAGAGAATTAGGCTTAGAAAGGATAGAGATAGCCTTGTATCTATACTTCCTTGTTTAGCCTTATTTTGTGACCTAAAGTGAGTTTTGTCTTACTTTTGCACTAGAACACCTAGCATTACACCATCCTTGGGTTGTTGAAGCCTTAGAAGGTTGTTGTTAGGGTTCTTGGACTAGTTTTGACCAAAGAAAGGTGCTGGAGCTTTGTTTCTAAAGGAGGTCTACAAGGTTGAGCATCCTTACTTTAGTTACCCCCTTCTTGCATAGGCTTTTAGCCATTCTTTCTTATTGTTTTAAGCTTCGACTATAACTGATAAAAGTTCTGATTTTGTGTGTTTTAGAACTTTGTTTAAGGTTACTTTGAGGTTTGGGGTTGTCTCCCCCCTCCAAGGCCTTGTTAGGCCTTGTTTTAGGCCATACATTTTGGCCATTGTTTTGAGCTTTGCATGGCCTCTCTACCACTGAAATCTAGAGGATTTTCAGTGGTGGAGAGGTGGTTTGGAGGTCCTAAAAAGGAGAGGGTCATCCCCTCTCCTTATTGTCTTTAATGCTTGCGTAAATGGCTTATGTGGTAGCATGTGTGTTTAGTTTGTTTTAGCTTCATTTCAGTAGGTATTATGCTTTGTTTTGCCATGATACACCTATGCTTTAAGTTGGTTTAGACATGCCATGTATGCTTCATACACTTGCCTTGTAATCCCATGATTTGGCCTTAACATGCATCATGTTGTAACATGTGTTTTTAGCATGAATTTGGCTCGACTCCATGAAGCTTCTAGCTTTGTTTTAGCATGCTAGAGGTCTGTTTTTGGTTGTTTTGGTCATCCATGACTTGCTTTGTATAGCTGCCATGCAATCTAGCTTGTAGGCTTTGAGTGTTGGATCCTCTAGCATGCTTAATTTGGATCATTTTAGTGGTTTGGCATCACTTAGAATGCCATTTCAGTCCATATAGTATGCTTGAATACTTGCATTTATCACCTATTCCATGCCTTGGATAGTTTGTGTTTTATGCCTCATGAATGTGTCATTGTGTATGCCATCATGCTTAGGTATTTGGGATGACATCTAAGTGGGTTTTTGGGCTCATTTTCACATGTCATAACTCTGTTTTGGGTTGCTTAAATCATGCCATGTTTGGTCGTATTAGGTGCAGTGTAACACCTCTTTGATGGCCTTGCACGCTTCATGTTTTTGCCCCTTTGTTTTGGCTTGTTTTGGCCTTGGTCAATTGCATGTTTAGGTTCATTTTGGCATGATCTAGGACTATTTTGGGTCATACTTGCCATATGCTTCATGTTTCGTGTAACCATGGTTTGAGCCCTTTGGCTAGTCTTAGGCCTTGAACCTTCTTGCATGCTTTGATTGCTTTACTTGGTCGATTTGGCATCATTCCTAGCATGTTGTCAGAGCTTAACATGCTTGTCATTTGTCCATGTTTGTCTTCTTTTGAGTGTACTTGAAAGTTGCCTTTTATGCCTTAGTCTTTAGGCCGATTAGCATGCATGTTTGCATGTGCATTTCATGCCTTCGTTGCATCACTTTGGCTACTGTTTTGGACCTATTAGAGAGCTGTCCATCTTGGTGTAAGCCCATCCTTTGCATGTTGTTGCATGCTTGCCTTGTATGTTGTTGCATACTTGGCCCATTGCATATTGTTGTATGCTTAAGTTGCATTTTGCATGCTTGTTAGTTTGCATTTTGTCATTTGTTTGATATGTTGTCACATGCTTGCATGTTTGCATGCTTGTTCACATGCTCACATTGCATTAGTTTACTTGCATGTCTAGCTTGCATGTTTAACTTACATATTCGCATTCCTTGCCTCTTGATCAATCATGATAGAGGATTAGGATCTATTGTGTGTTTGTGTGCATTTCATTTGACATTGAAATTGCACACTTGACCTCTTTGATCATCATGCATTGGAATGCGTGATCGATGATCTGAGGGTCGAGGATCACACCCCCTTCAGTTCATAACATGATAGGGAGGGTGGTCGTGCATACATTGCTTTGAAAATGCATTGCCATGCTCTGTTTGTCGTCTGCTGCAGCAAAACAGGGTTCTGCAGCAAAACAGGGTTGTTAGTTCTAGGGCACGTTTCAATTAGCATCTATATGCTATGCATGTTTGCATTCATTCATTTGTATTGCATGCACCAGGCTCGGCGCATCATACTAATTGCATAGTACTTCAATTCCAACTTGAATACGTGTATCAAGTTGTCGCATTTCACATGCCATTATTAGGGTAGCCGAGCCTATCTTAGTTGCATTAGCCATTGCTAACATGAACTAGGATCATGCACGATTCCTAACTAGTTTCTTGTTTTGGCTCGGAGTACTAGGTAAGCTTTTTATGCTTTAGCATCTTGCATGAGTGTGAGTGTTGCCATGATAGCATGCTTGCCATGAGACTATGTGCTTATGTGTTATGATTACCTGAATGCCTGTGGGTGAAGGTGGGATTGCTTGAATTGGAATAATTCATCGAAATCCATGTTTTAGCCTACTTGCGAGTAGCAAAATTCAAAACCATTTCCAAACAAATGGATATGCGATGCTTTGTTCCAAGTTAGGCAATCCAGTCTATACTTGTGTGCTGTGTACATCACATAGTAATTCTAGGCTAATAACCGGAATAAGAGCACATAATGTCTTCAAAACTAGATATCATGGTTAGTAGAGGCCGATCTTTGATCGGGCGAGCGGGGGTGCTCATAGCTGACCTTCCCCAATCGTACCCAAGTTCCTGAGCCAAGGCAACTTTGGTGATGATGGACATGTGGCCTTAGGCAATGAGTCAAGGTTTCCTAAATTTCCCCAAAACAAAATATTTAGGTGGCGACTCTGTATCTGGCAAAGCAGTCCATATTTGGCACTTCTTTCTAAAAATTTGTTTTTCAAAACGATTTGCCGGATTTGGACTCTTTGATGATTCATCGGTCTTGCACTGCACTCTGCGAGATTAGATACAGGACCGTGACATTGAGTCCTGAACTGTAGTAAGCCCCAATGAACAAAACGGGATTCCCTCCCGGGACGTTCGGGGACGTCTACAAGTAGACAAGCCAATGCTACCCCAATTTCAATCTCTGTGCTCTCGGAATCCTCCTCCTTGCACTGCTCAGCCTCAGCTGGTGGGTCTGTCTGCTCTTCGGCAACATCATCCCCGGACAATTGCAAGTCAAAGAAAATCTCAAACCCAGACAAGCGTCACCTCTCTACATTTAGCCATGGCTCTGGGAAGCCGCAGAACAGAAAGTCTTCCCCCTTCCGGACAAAGCGTCCGTTCAGGGTGCCCTGGATGGGCCGGTGCACCAACTCATAATGCTTCCCGGCTTGCTTTGCTCTAGCCCTTCCGGCCATCTCTTTTCCCTTCCTCACCCAGTCCTCCTTGGTAGGCAGATAACCTAAACCAAAGATATGTGGGTTATGCGGTACTTCGGCCGATACTGCAACGCCTTTCCAGCCACTGTGCCCTAATCCCATCCCGGGGATATGCTGTAGCTTGTTCATAAGGTAGACAGACTGTGCGTTGACGTATAGCCCCTCATCAACAACTAGAATGTTCTGTATAACATGGGCCTCAGCTAGGGTGAACCCTGACAAAAACACATCCTCCGCCCCATGCTCAATCTCCAGAACTGGCGTAGAAACCTCTGGTGGCGGATGGATTGAAGAATTCCCAAAAACGATTGCTACCCTTTTCCCGTGGGGGTATTTGAGCATCTGGTGCAGGGTGGAAGAGACAGCCTTCACCTGGTGCAGCCATGACTGCCCTAGGAGTAGATTAAAGGTTACGGGAACGTCCAAGACATGAAAGTCAATATCCTATTGTACTGGACTAACCTGAGTCCGAATTTGCATAGTCCCCATCACCTCTCTGCTGGTATTGTCATATGCCTGTATCACCTGGGCAGGAGGCACAAAATTCGCAGGCTTCAACCCGATTACATATGCCGTCCTCGACGGACACACGTAGATAGGAGATCCTGTGTCAACAAGAACCACCGGTATCCATTTCTCTCTATAGAGATATAGAGAGGTTTGTTATGGTTTGAGCCCTCAGGTGGCAGTTCCTTGTCAGTGAAGGTCAATGTCGGAGAAGCTCCTCCCGGAAAGACCAGTCCTACCAGCTGTTCAGGCGTGGTATCGATTGAAAGTTTGGCCCTGTTCATAGCAGAAAGGACAACTTGTCTATGAACTCTTGAGGCCATAAGCAGTCCCTAGATGGAGATGTTTGCTTGGATTTTCTTAAGCTGTTTCAGCACAGCCTCCTCCTCGAGCAGTTTTCCTTTCTGCCTTTCTGCCTTTTTGCCCTTCCTGGACGCCACTGGTTGATCGAAGTGTGGGGGCTTGAAATACCGCCCACTCCTGGTCATGTGGTCCACCTCTCCGACATGCCAGGTATCATCCGGTTGGTTCTGTCCCCAATCTTCGTCTGTGTGGGCAAGACATAAGTCGTCATCTTCTTACCACATGCCATCGGCAACCGACAGACACTTGTTCGGTTCTATTATTACTGTTTCTGTGCGCACAACACATTCCGTCCCTGCAGGGGCTTTGGCCTTTCTGGCCCTTTCCAGATCTTCGATCTTTTCCTGCTCAAACTGCTTTAGTACAGTCTGCTGTTCAGTATCTTCCGTACTCAAATTGCCCGTATTCTGAGCAAAATTCTTAGCACCGGTGCTCTCCAGCGGTGTCTCCTGATCCCCGGCCATTCCGGCCACTACTGAAGTCCCCATCTCTGGCAATCCCTATTCTGGCTGAGGTGCCTCAACAACATCTGGCTCGTTGCTGAGCCACCCAGTAGCTTCTGTTGACCCTTCCAAGTCGAACCAGTTGACTGTCACGTCCCCTGAGTCATGCTCTTCAAAGAATTGCAGACTTTCAATGTCCTCTTCCAGCTGTGCTAGGTCATCTAGCCCCTGATTAGGTCCATCCTCCCGTACCACACAGATCTCTGCCCCCACAGGCAATTCCACCTTTGGCCTAGCCTGGCCTACTGATGTGATGTAACCGCTTGGGTTGTACATGAAGCTCGCAGACCCCTCAAGCTCTGACTGATCATTCCCATCTGTCCCCACAATCGACCCAATTCTATCTTTGATAGTCACCATCGCCGGTTCTGGTTGGGTTTGGGAGACGTCTAACATGCACAAGTCCGTGCTGTCTGGAATGAACACCTTTGGCTTGGGTAGGTGGGAAGGTGTGATATATATGCTAGGGTCGTATGACACAACCCCAGTTTGGATCAGGTTGATGCGTTTGGGAGGTGGAGCTTGGTTATGTGGCGGAAATGGGTTGGTGGTGACATTCGGCTTCTCCAGAGGCACGATCACCCTGTTGTCAATGAGATCCTGAATCTCATGACGCAATCTATAGCACTGGTCGGTGTCATGACCATGCTGTTGGTGAAAGGCACAGTACTTCGTCGGGTTATGGGTTTGTGGGAGATTGCTTGGTAAGGGCTGTGGCTCTAGGGGCTTCAAGTGCCCTTTCTTGATCAAAACCCCCAAAGCTTTGGACAGAGACATATACAGTGGGGTAAAGGTTCTCTGGCCTTGGGGTGGAAATTTGGCTGTTTGCGAGCTACTTTCGGACGCACTGGTGAATGGTGTAGCCGTAAGGGTTTTCGGGGTGGTGGTGGTGACCATGCCCACATTTGAAGTCCTGGCAGCTACAGCACTACTCGTGCCTGCATTCGTACTTCAGTTGAATCCCCTCTTGGGCTGCTCTCTTTCATGGTCAATCAGAACCTGCTTCATAGCGTCCTCGATCTGCACCCCAATCTCATGTAGATCTACAAAGGTAGGAAGGGGGAGGACGATCATCTTTTGCATAAGCTTAGGCTGGAGGTTGCGCACAACCATCCGTATCTGATCTTTGTCAACCGGCCTGATGGTCATCATCGAGGCCTTGGCCCTCCAACGGGTTACGTAGTCGGAGAAGCTCTCTTTTGGCTTCTGTCAGTTGTCTCAAGATCACGAGTTGTGACCTCGATCTGCGTGTTGTAGGAGTATTGAGCTATAAAGGCCTCAGCCATCTCCTCTCAGCTTCTCTTGACAGAGTCCTCCAGCTTTGCATACCAAATAGCCGCAACACCTGACAGGGTCCGGCCGAAAACGGAAAGCTTCTACAATCTGGAGAAGCCCACGGCCTTAGGATATCCGAGAACAACCGCAAGTGCACCATAGGATCCCCAGACCCGTCAAAGAGGTCTATGTGCGGCATTTTAAACCGGTCTAGCAGAGTCACGGCCGAGTCAGTGTATCCATCGTCTATATCCAGAATGGAATTCTCGCCTTGAGCCTTCTTGAACAGTTTTTCTAACTTGCTCACTTTTAATGCTGTTGGATCCACCTCAAATTCAAACGGTGTATCCACTAGATTGGTGGGTGCCTTGGACAGCTGAGGTAGGATCGGGGGTGGAACTGGCCCCGTTGGGACGTCCGTATTTTCCTAGACGTTTGCGGTCTCCCCGAGTATTGGAACTCTTAGTGGGGGAGGAGGTGGGTATGAAGCAGATGCTCCGGCTTGCTGCGGTTGTTGCTGTTACTAAAGTCTGGCAATCAGCTCTATTTGTTGGGCCACAACCTCGGCTTGGCGGGCAGCATCCCGTTGTATGGCTTGCATAGTTTCTTGGAGCTGACGCATCATCTCTTCCATGCCTGCCATAATGTGCTGATCTATCTGAACAACCGGTATATCTGTCTCTGCGGTAGAAACTGAAATCTCAGCCCGACTATTCACTGGTGGGGTGGATAAGGACCACTGATTTGGCAACCGCTGTACTGATGCACTGCGCCTAACTGACCTTCGTCTAGCAACTGGGGGTAAAGAAAGGAACACTAGCTGTCCATCTATCAGATCCTTGGATCTATGAAGTCTTCGACCTCTAACCCAGAGTGCTTGGGGAATTTCTGCCTGGTTGGAAGCAATGGTGCCTAAACTACCTTGCAAAAAGATAAATAAAGCATAATAAGGAAATAAATAACTAGAAAAACGGACAGCATAACGGCTTAAAATAAAGACAACACACAATTGACATTTGTAAGCTGAACACACTGTTCTAAAACACTGATCACTATCCCCAAATCACTGCCCCAGATCTGATACCCTCAGGTAAAATTGATCCCCCAAATACTGATGCCCGTAGGCCTGATACCCAGACTCACAAACTGATACATGCATTCCCTGTAGAGACACACCCTAACAGCACATATCAAGCAAGTGAGAGCCAAAAACACCCCTATAGTGGGGTAGGGTTTCCCTGTCCTATTTTGTCAGGACCTAAGGTTTCACTACGCACGCAGCGGTTTCAAACAACCTATAATCGGGTGAGCAACTTGTCCTAGCTTGGAATAGTCACTATGGATTCCGATATGCACTAGGTCGAATAGTCAAAAAAGGTGCCCCTGTAACAACCGGGGTTTGTGTTCCCATCATGGCAGAGCCCGTAGCCGGTCAGCCTTATGGCACGCAGCCTCGGCAAACCGTTCAGGAATAGCAAACGGCAAACACGGTGTCTTAGGCGCAGCAATACAAATGCAATGCAAAGAGACACATAAGTGTAAACAAAACAAGATATCATGAGTTCGAGTCAAGTTCTCTAATTCCCTAGCAGAGTTGCCAGAAACTGTAGACCGCCTGGAACTCCGCTTCGTGCGCGAGGGCGCGAATTGTTGTTCTAGCTACCAAAGTTAGGACTCATGTCACGGTTTTGAATCTAATCTCAGAAAATGCAATGTGAGACCGATAAATCACTAAAGAGTCCAAATCCGGCAAATCGTTTTGGAAAATCGATTTTAATTAAGAAGTGTCAAACATGGACTGCTTTGCCTGATTTCAGAGTCGCCACCTAAATGTTTTGTTTTGGGAAATTTAGGAAACCCTAAAGGCCACGTGTCCGCCATCACCAAAGTTGCCTCGGCTCGGCAACTTGGGTTCTGTAGACACCCCATTTTTGACCGCCCTTAAGACTTGGGCGTTACTGATGGTTTACTTGGTGGTAGAAGTGTGCAGGGCAAAGGTTCAATTTCTTCGGCAAGGAGAGAGACAAATCTCAACTTCACACCCCATTTTGGACCAAAGCTATTTTGACTGGTTTTTAGACCTTAAAACCCTCTCTTTTAAAACTTTTTTGAAATAAAGTTTCTACGATGTTTTGAGGCTCGCATTTTGTCAAACGTTGTGCTTTTCAGTAAACCGAGCAAGGACAAAGTGGAAATGAATGAAAGAGAGATGAAATCTTTGAAAAATCTTTCAAAACACCTTGCTTAGGGGTTTGAAGTTGAAGAAAAGGGGAAAGGAGAGAAGAAACCAAGTTGGAGAAGAAGATAGGCAAGAATCGCTAAGAGAGAGACGAGCAGTCCTCGCTAAATCAATCTTATCTGTCTATACACTTGGAGTTAAGCTATGAGGCCACCACCGTTGGAAAGAAGACTTCCGGGGCTTCATTTTTCGTCCAAGAATCTCTTAAATCCGAGTCCGGAGGGCGGAGATATGATTGGTTGAAGCTGGGCATCATCCCGGTTGGACCGAAACTGAGCAGCCTTCACCAAAACAAGCATAACTTTTAGCACACATGGAATTTTGAGGTAAGGCTAACAAATTTGGAAAGAAGACTTCTGGGGCTACAGTTTAGGCTCAAGAATGACCTGAAACAGCATCCAGATGAAGGAATTAGGCTTTCTTCAAGTCAGGGACTAGCATTGATTTTTGCCACCGGCCTCCATGGAGGTCCACCGGCCACAATTTGACCTCTGCAGCTATATGTCGGCCAAAAGTGAACCTTACCGGCCAAAAATGATGGCTGGTCGGCACCAAAGATGGCCGGCCGGCCAAAAGTGCCCAAAACTCAGATTTTTGACAGATATTTATCAGCCAGCTGTTATACACTACATCAGATATTTTCAATTGAGATATTTCGACCAAAAGCTCCTATTTTGCTATATATAGAGCCTTATATCTCATATTTGAGGGTGAGAACATTAAAGCAAGTTTTGGGGAGCTTCTCACTCTAAAAAAAAACCCCTCTCTCTCTAGAAATTCCAGAGCCAAATCTCAGCTCTCTCTCTCTCTTCCTATATTGTGTGTATAGAAGCATATAAGTTCCCAAAAGTGAGTGTTTTTCCCATTTCTTGAGCCTCCACCCTTGATCAAACTTGCCTATCTTGAAGAGGTGATCCTTGGAGGTGTATTTGGAGCTCCTAAGGCTGATTTTGGTCCAAGAAGGACCTGTTTTGGTGTAGAGCTTCAAGGGTAAGCTCCTACTTTTCTCAAGCTTGATTTTGTGCACTTGTATAGCTACCTTTGCATGCTTTTTTTGGCCTGGTTTTCAACTGTCAAAATCTCTGTTTTTATGTGTTAAAAGTGGTGGATTTAAGTCCTTGTGAGTTAAAGGGTGTCCTCCCTTTGTTTGCTCCTTGTTTTGTGAGATTGTGATCCACCTTTGAGCTCTTTTAAGCAAACCTCTTTTGGGCCTAAAAACAACCTTTTTTTTCAGAGGTTTTTCAGTAATCAAAAACCAGTTTTGAGGTCTCAAATAGGAGGGGTTAGCCCCTCCTCCTTGTAGCTAGTTGTTATGCCTTGTTAGGCTTGTAAAGTAGCATCTTTTTGTGGCTTGTTTTAGCTTAAGCCAAGCATGTTTTAGGCTCTGTTTTGCCATGTTTCAGATCTGTTTTGGTCCGGTTGGGGGCTTGGTTGCTTGCTTCATACACTTGTAGTGTAATTTTGCTCCCTAGCCTAGCTTGTTTCATGCTTTAGCCTATCTTCCTAACATGTGCTAGCTTAACTTTGGCCTGCAATAGTTCATATTTTGCTGTGATTAAGCTCTGTTTTGAGGTGTTAAGGTAGCTTGTGCATTGCTTTGCACGGTTGTGGTTTAAATGCTTAGAATGGTCTAAAGGAGAGCATGCTTTTCTAGTTTGTTTTGGCTATTTTCCAGCATGTTTTAGGCCCTAAATTAACATGTAGAAATTCTATTTTGGGCTGGATAAAACTCTCATGCATTGCATTACATAGTTGTAGTTCATGTGCTTCAAGAGCCCATTGTTTGGGCATATCATTTGAGCTTGTTTTGGTGCATGATCATGGCATTTTCAGCATGGTTATGGCATGTAGAAACACTGTTTTGAGGTGGTTAAGACCTGTATGCATTGTACCATATAGCTATGGTTTATGTGCTTCATTGGCCTCTTGCATGAGCATGCTTCATTGACTTGTTTTGGCCTTTGTTCCATGCACTTTAGCCACTGTTTTGAGGCTGTATAACTCTGTTTCGAGTTGATTTTGTTGTTTAAGGCTTGCCTTGTGTGGTTATGGTGTAATGCTCTTGCATGCCTAGTTGATTAGTCCATTTGAGCATGAGTGCTTGAACCATTTGCATGTTGTAGTAGTGTCTTGCACACAATTTCAGAGCGTACTTCATGCCATTCATGCCACTTCCTTACATGTTTCACTTTCATTGCTTTGAAAGTAGCCTTGAGCCTCTTGTCGGTTTGAGCATGAAGTTAAGACGTTCATGCTTAATGGCTTTAATCCTCTTGAGGGTTTCTACTAGCCAACGGCATGAGGTCTTCTTCATGCTCAAGGCACTTGAGGCTTAGGCCCTCTTTCCCATTAGGACTCTCATTTGGACTTAATCAATTAAAGGATGAATTGGTAATGCTAAAATGAGTAAATAAAATTGACCAAGTAAAACGGCAAGATAAGCATAACATGTGTTTGCATTGCTTGTGTCAAGTGTTCGATCGGACGTAATATCGAACACAAGGTGGATTAGTCCATTTCATACTCAAGGTGATGAAATGAGCTAATCCCCTTTGTCACCAACACACTTGATCATGCATGATAGGGTGGTGGCACTTTGTGTGTATTTGTGCATTCGTGTCATATTAAAACGTGCAATTCGACTCCTCGGCCATCATGCATTGAAATGCGTGATTGATGGCCCGGGGGTCGAGGGCCATGCTCCCTTGAGTCCATTGCATGACAGGGAGTGTGTCCATGCATATATTTGCTTGAAAATTCCATGCCATACACTGCTTGCCCTTTGCTGCTGTCAACTGCAGGTTTCAGCAGGAAGATTTGGCCGGCCGGCAGTGTTGAGTGCCGACCGGCATAACATATTTGGCCGAGAGCACCAGATTTGGCCGATGATCCCATTCCCATGGCCGGTGGTACTTTGCTCTGGCCGGTGACAATCCGGGGGACTCAGGGAGTGATTCAAAGCAGTTCTGGAAATTTTTGTGATCCTCAGAGGGGCAGGGCAGTGTAAACAGAGGCAACAGTGCTATGGCAGCGAGTTTCCTAGCGAGACAGATCAAGCATGCACCATCCACGCATCCCGAGGTAGGGCTGCGGCCACCTTCTTTCTGCATTTATTTTGTTAATTAATTAAGGGTCTGTAATAATTAATTAGCTAGGATAGTTGATTTGTTATTTGGCCTGTATATTCTTTTGGACCCTCCGAGTAAGGGCAATTGTGTAATAAGTGTGGGTGAGTGTGTGCATGTCTTCCAATCCCACGTCTTTCTTCCCTTTTATTTACCCGCTTATGATGGTAGACTAGGGCATATTTAAATTAGCATACCTTATGCTATGCATGCGTGCATCCATTCATTTGTCTTACATGCACCGGGCTCGGCACATCATGCTAACTGCACTTGTATTTCAATTCCAAGTTGAGTACTTGTTAGTTGCAGCATTTCACATGCCATCTTTAGGATAGCCGAGCCTATTGTAGTTGCATCTTGCGTGTGTTGCATTAGCCATCTTAACATGAACTAGGATCATGCATATGATTGTTAACTAGTTTCTGTTTTGGCTTGGAGTACTAGGTGAGCTTTTTTATGCTTTAGCATACCGCATGCGTGTGAGTGTTGCCATAATAGCATGATTACCATGAGGCTAGCTGCTTACGTGATATAACCGCTTGAATGCCTGTGGATGGAGGTTGAATTACCTAAATTGGAATAACGCATCAAAACTGTGAGTTTTAAGCCCACTGGATAGTGGCAAAACCATCTTTTCTAAAAGCCCACTCGAGGGTGGCAAAACCTATATTTTAGCCTACTTGCGAGTAGCAAACCGCTTTAAAAAACAAACATGAAATGTTTTGTTCCAACTCAGGCGATCCAGTCTATACTTGTATGTTGCGCGCGTCACATAGTAATTCTAGGCTAATAAACCGGAATAAGAGCACATAATGTTTTCAAAACTCGATATCATGGTTAGTAGAGGCCGATCTTCGGATCGGGCGAGAGGGGGTGCTCATTGCTGACCTTCCCCAATCGTACCCAAGTTCCCGAGCCGAGGCAACTTTGGTGATGACGAACACGTGGCCTTTGGCACCGAGTCAGGGTTTCATAAATTCCCCCATAAAAAATATTTAGGTGGCGACGCTGTATCTGGCAAAGCTGTCCATGTTTGGCACTTCTTTCAAAATCTGTTTTCTCAAAACGATTTGCCGGATTTGGACTCTTCGGTTTCAGATTAAGAACCGTGACAAAATCGAGTCTGAACTGTAACCCATGAGGTCCCTCGCGGGCTTGTTACAGGTACGAGAGGGGAAGGTCATGCAATGAGCACCCCCACTCGCCCGATCAAAGATCGGCTTTTCCTAACATGATATGTTACTTTTGAAAACATATGCGTTCTTATTCCGGTTATTAGACCAGCTTACTACATGATGCGCACAGCATACAAGTATAGACTAAATCACTCAAGTTGGAACAAAGCATCTCATGTTTGTTTTTTTTCGACAATGGTTTGAAAATGCTACTTGCAAGTAGGCTAAGTCGTGGATTTGCCACCCTCAAGTGGGCTTAATAAACATGGTGATTTGTCACTTCAAGTGGGCTTAAAACTCGCATTTCGATGAATTGTTCCAATTCAAGCAATCCAACATTCACCCACAGGCATTCAAGCAGTTAATCACTTAAGCAGTTGGCCTCATGGCAAGCATGCTAACATGGCAATATATACATCTCATGCAGTATGCTAAAGCATAAACACTCATAGTGTACTTCGAGCCAAAAAAGAAGCTAGTTAGTAATCAATGCATGATCCTAGTTCATGTTAACAATGCCTAATGCAACACATACAAAAATGCAACTAAGATAGGCTCGGCTATTCTAAAATGTCATGTGAATACAACTTGATAACATGTATTCAAATTGGTATTGAAATACAATGCAATTTGTATGATGCGCCGAGCCCAGTGCATGCAAGACAGATGAATGGATGCATGCATGCAAACATAAGTATGCTAATTGACACATGTCCAACCACTGAAAGCAGGTAAGTAAAAGGGAGAAAGATGTGGGGTTGGAAGACATTCACACACTCACACACACTTATTACAAAATTTGCCCTCTCGACGGAGGGTCCGAAAGAATAGGCTTAGCTAGCTAAGCTAAGCTAATTAAGTACAAACCAAATTAAAACTAGCTATACCTAGCTAATTATAATATTACAAAGATGGAATTAATTAGCAAATACATTAACTAATTAATTTACAAATTAACTAACTACTCAAAGCTATTAAAATAGCCTCGGGGAGAGAGGTGTATGCATGCTCGGTCGACTTCGCTTGGAAATCCACTACTGTGCCTCGTGTTGCCTCTGTTTGCACTATTCTGTATCTCTAAAAATTGTGCCAACATCCATAGTGCTTCTGACCCACCTTAGGAACAATCTGAGGGGTGGTCGGCCAAGAGGAAAGGCCATCGGCCAAGTATAATGATCATCGGCCAATTTTTATGGCTATCGGCCAATTTTGATAGCCGATCGGCATACTAAGTGGTCGATCGGCCACTGCTTTCTGCAAATTCCTCCTTTTGCTGCAACAGAGCACTAACAAAGGTATGGCAATGTATTTGCAAGAAAATGTGTGTGCGACCACACTCCTTATCATGTTTAAAGCTCAAAGGAGTGTAGTGCTCGACTCTCGAGCCACCAATCACGCATCTCAATGCATGATGGCCAAAGAGGCCGAGTTGCACAAATCAATATCAAATGAATGCACAAAAACACATAAATGCCTTGATCTCTATCATGCACGATCAAGAGGGTCGGCGACCGAGAATTGAGGCACGTTTTGTCACTTCAAGTACGAAACGTCCCTCGTTTCTCGTGTTTGGACTAACACCCTATCCAAACACAAATGCAACGCAACATGAGCATGTTAACACAATGCAAACAACAAGCATGCAAATATCATGCAATGCAACAAGCATGCAACAACATGCTATATGGACTTAAACCGGATATGGATAGACCTCAATCATGCCCAAATTAGTGGCCAACAGTGCTGAAATGATGGCATGAAAACATGAAAAGGCAAGACAAGCATGCATGCCAATTGGCTCAAGAATTAAGGCATAAAGATGCAACTCTTAAGAGCACTTAAAGAGTGAAAAACATGGACGTGTGACAACACTATAAGCTCTGAAATCATGTATGGAATGGTGTCACACCACTCAAACAACACAAGTATGGCATGCAAGAGGGCTCAAAGCTTGAAGCTAGCATAGGCACTTGCACTATAGCTATACAAAACACGAAGCATATGGCCAAGACAACCCAAAACAGTCCTAGAACATGGCAAAATGATGCTAAAACATGCATGGACCAAAGCTAAAACATGCTAGCATGAAGGTCATGAAGCATGGAGTATGCAAGGCCAAAATGGAGGATTACACTACACCTACCAAGACCAAGCATGAGATGGCTTCGCCAACAAAAATTAGAGTTATATCATGGCAAAACAAGACAAAAAATACACTGAAATGATAGCCCAAAGGCCTAGGCATGGTGGCATACACAATGACTCATGTTTAAGGCATAAAGAACCAACCTTCCAAAGCATGGAAAGAGTGACAAATGTGAGTTCGTGAACATGAAACATGCACTGAAATCACATATGAAATGATACCAAATCATGAAAGTAGCCCAAGCAATGCATGCTAGTGGCTTGGAAACTCAAAGTTAATGAGCTAGATTGAACCATGGCTATACAAAGCAATGCATGCATGACCCAAAACACTTAAAACAGAGCTAGAGCATGCTAAAACATGGACAAAAGCTTGCTGGAGTTAAGCCAAAATCATACTAGAATGATGGTCTAAAGCATGATACACATTACGCCAATGAATGGAATTGCACTACAAGTGCATAGAGCATGCAAAAGGCTATCAAACCAACCTTAGATAGAGGTATAACACGGCAAAACAATACCAAAAACATGCTGAGATACGGCCAAAACATGCTAGAAATACATGCTCAAACATGAGGCATACAAAGCTAGTTTGTGAGAATTACACTACAAGTGTAAATAGCATGCAAAGGGTGACTAAACCAAACCAAAAAAGAGGTATGCCATGCTAAAATAAGGCCAAAAACATGCTAAGAACAAGCCAACACAAGCTTAACAAACATGCTCAAACATGAGGCCAATAAGACAAGCATACAAGACATAAGGAGAGGGGATGACCCTCTCCTATTTGGGACCTCAAAACACAAGTTTTACCACTGAAAATCCACTGGATTTCAGTGGTTAAAAGGCCCAGAGAAAGTGATCTCAAAGGCCTAAAGTGATGGTGCAAAACAAAGCCAAACAAGGCATGCAAGGGAGTAGATCACCCCCAACACCAAAGAAGCCTTAAACAAACATCTTAAGCACTAAAAATTAGAACTTTTTGTAGTTGAAAGTTAGGCCTAAAACAACATGCAAATAGGGCCAACAGCTTAATCAAAAACAAGGGTTTAAGAGGTTAGAAGCTCACCCTTGTAGAACAACTTTAGAGCAACAACTCCAGCAAACTTTTTTGATCAAAACCAGTCCAAAAACACCAAAACCATCTTCAAAGTGCTTCATCAACAAGAGTGTGGTGTTTCACTAGGTGTTTGTGTACAAAAGTGTGAAGAAAAGGCACTTTTGAGCACAAACAAGCACAAATATAGAGAGAGAAGAAGAAATATAGGGAGAGATATATGTTTTGTGTATCAACTTTTTAGAACCTCTAGAAAGGGAGAGGGGCCTCCCTTCTTATAGAAAATCAAATCCTAAGCTTGTTGGACAAGCTAATGGTTTGATTCAATCCCTCTAATGGAGGATGAAATCTGTGCTCACCAGCTGCCACAGCTGGCACAAAAATATTTGCAAAAGCAAATAAAAAGGCCTCGGCCAAAATATATGGCCGATCATCCAAAAAGAGTGCCGATCGACCATCACTGATGGCCGATGACAAGAAAACATGGCCGATAAGCACAAGGCTTGGCCGATGGGTTGTAGGGCTGGCCAACAAGCCACCCTCTTCCCTCAGAAACAAAACCACAAGTCCTTGGTCCACAACCAAGCACAAAATAGACAAGTTGAGAGGTTCTAAGGCAAGGCGCACAGTCGAGACCTTCAGGACCTCAAAACGAACACGAGCATGGATGATCATCGAGTGTTCAAACGATGACGTCCAAGTCTTGAGGACGGTCAAAAATGGGGTGTCTACAAAAACATTATAACATAACTTTACTAAAAATACCACTCACAATAGCTCTTCGGATGTAGGGATTAAGGCAAGGATCCAAGACCTACAAATACATGGCAAAAACCATTGAATGCACTTCAAGAAGACAAGAAGGAATGCTCAAGGATGGTTCTGTAATGCACTTTTAAAACAAGCTTCAAATGAGTAAAATAGATCTCGGCATTTCTTTCTAAAACCAAGTCAAGATAGAGAAAAACATGTGCAAGGAGTTAAATCAATGTTTTTCTTCTTGGAAAAGCATGTTGGGTACAAACCAGGTCTTGGAATGGATGTACAGAGATGAGCTGGGCTGAAATGGCCTAGCTGAGTGAACTTAGGAGGTCTTGGCTGAGGTTCTATACTCCTTGGCCGAGGTGTAGCCTACTAGGCCTAGGTGTGGGGCTGCCTGCCGAGATGTTACAAGGTACCGACAAAGGTATATTGTGGTCGGCCTAGGTGTGCATGCAAGATTGACTGAGGTGCAAGTGATCATGCAAGGTAGGCTAATGTGAGATACAATGCTTGGCCTAGGTGTGAGGTTTGGACAAGAGTGGGTCTTAGCGACCACACTTAGGGAAGTGAAGTCTGGAAATCAAGGTTTCCTCTTGAAGAACATGAACATGAAGAACATGAATGTTAAGATCATAATTTCTTATTCAAAATCTGGGATTTCATGATATGAGTTCAAAAACATGGACCTGGGTATCCATACTTGAAGATTTCAAGAAAAGAAACCCAAAAACATGGAACTTGATACAAACTTTTGGATCAAAACAAAGCTTTTCTTGAAGAACACAAGAGTACCATTTTCCCTTTCTAAAACAAAAATTTAAATCAATTCATGGCTCATGAATCATGCTAGATCATGCAATGTGATCAGATTAACACAAAGAACAACAAAAATAGATCAAGAATCTAACCTCAAAACGCAAATCCAATGGTTCAAAATCTAATAATCAAGCTTGGAAATCTAGTCCTCAATCTAAGAAATTCTTCTTCTTCCTAGAGCTTCTCTTTCTTCTTAGACAAAGATATGGCAATGGTACTCAACTACAAATCTGACTTAAGCAGGGACACGTGGCATCACTAGATCAAATCTCCTAAAAAAGGTGCCAAAGTGAAAAGACAAGAGCAGGTCAAAGTGTGGATAACAAGTAAGGTGGCTTGGGCATTCTGACAAGGCAAGGATCCCGAATCAAAATATAGGCTTCAAACAAGTAAGGTCTCTTTGACCTCGGCTAGGAGAGGTGACACTTGGCCTAGGTGTGACATACCTCGGCCTAAGTTGTACAAGTCAGGGAACAAGATTGCTAGGTGTTAGCTAAGGTGCACAACAAAGCTGCAAGGTTCAAGGATCAAAGATCTCGGATGCCTAGATGATAAACATCTCAGCCTAGATGATACAAATCTCGGCCTACATAATGCACACCTTAGCCTAGATGATGCACATCTCGGTCAAGATGCTAGGGTGAATGTGGAGGTCAACCAAGATGGTTCCAAGATGATCCTAGGTGTTGACGCTCAAATGCCTAGGTGTAAGAAGTTCAAAGGTGTGACCTAGGCATGAGGTAACAAGGATAGGTGGACTAGGTTCAACACACAAAGCAAGGAACAAAGCATGAATCTAACATTTAGGAAAAAACAGAGCAATATAAAACAAGACAGGAACCTTCACTTAGAGAAAACAAATCAAAGTCTGCAGATGCAAGCTTAACAAGACAAAATCATATAAATTCTCATAAATATGACTAAGGAAAAATGAGGGTTGTTATAATAGTTGTATATCAATTCATAAAATAATACTTTTTAAATCGAAAAACAGGGCAGTAGATACATAACACTGGGAATCTCTAGGTACACGTGTGCCAGTAAGCTATACAAGCACTACCAAAGTCATTTTACCAATACTAACCGAAATGATCGGCAGCTAACCGCACAGGTTTCTAGAACTTTACCAAGGACACACATGCCAACATAATAAAACCACAACCACACCCTCTAACCAGATTCACTAATGTATTCACCCATTTTTCTTACAAATAATACATTTTCAATGTAAGGATATGAAACAATGTTTAATACAAAATGTATGAGTATATGGGTTTCAGTTAATCTATTCCTCATGAAATTTCTACAACAATCAAAATTATCCTCCACTGATAGCCCAAAATAGATACCAAAGACAAATTTTGAAACAACAAGTATAATTTCATAATCTCAATATAGGAGTGATATTACATATTCAACTCCACTCTCATCATCAACATTTATATATACGTATATCATTTCAAAACCCAACTTCTTCCTTTTGTTTCGTAGTTTCAAGAAATTGAAAAATATCTAACCAAAAATCTATACCATTCAAAACTACTTTTAAAAGAGAAATTTCTAGGATTCCAACACAAATTAACAAGATAACCATCTCCACAACATTTCCTATGAATCCATTTGAAAACCCCTCTTTTATATTCTCAAAATCAAACCCAAATCAAAACCCTCAACTCCAATCCCTACCCTTTTTAAAATACACATAACGTAGCTAAGAATCATATGAAAAGGTTGAAAAAATCTCTACTTCAAGACTAGAACAATTGATGAACATGACCCAAGATTTGACAAAGATAAAACTTTAACTTTCTTTGATCAAAATGACCACATCTACGTGTTTTACACTTTTCTCCAAGGCACTATGGTGGAGAAATCAATGGATATGGAAGTATTTAAACAAGAACTAGAGAGAGAAAGTGAAGAAATTAGGTTTGGGGGTGTTTTAGAGAGAGAGAGAGAGAGATTAAAAAGTGATTCAAAGTGACTTTTCCCTGATCTGATATATGAATAGACTGGTTGAGTGACCATGCTATCGCTCGAGCGTCAGACACAAGAAAGTGACACCACTCGAGGTACCAAAACATGGCCCGAGCGCACTATGACCCCCTCGCAAAAGTTTTTTCAGACTATGAAGATTGCTCTAGCGAAGAAAAGACTGCTCGAGCGAAGATCACCCCACTTCTAGTAGTTTTGCAAACCTACAAAAGTATTGAGAGAACCCAAAGACCGCTCGAGTGACCAAACCATCACTCGAGCGAACAAGAAAAGAAACAGACAGCAATTCTTTTGAAAAAAACTAACTGCCAACTTGTTCAAGACATGACCAACAACTCCAAACAACCAAACCCAAATAACAGCAAGATAAGAAGGATTATAGACAACGATAAAGAGTATCGAATCCTAGATCCAAGAATATGAACGGGTCAGGCCCAACCCAAGATGTTATACTATCTGTTGAATTTTTACACCTCTTTATCTGTTGAAATATAGAGCCAAACCAACACCTATATGTTGCAAACCAAATCAAACCCTATATGTTCTAATTATTATTTTTTTGTTTATTCAAATCTTTCTTCTCTCACATCCTTATCTATTCAACACCAAAACAAAAATAATAAATTTATATGTTTCATTAATGGAAACAACAAAAACAATGACACTACCACCACCAGATCAAAAACAACAACAACCATCAACAATTAAAAAAAAAAATGTTCGGATCTGAAATTTTGATAAGGCCTTGTTCAATATCTGATCTGTGGAGGTCGAATAAAATCAATTAGGAAGAGGCCAAGGCATTTGTTCGACGTCAGGCCAAAAGCAATTCAGCCCTGACCAAGGGCTCATGAAGCCGAATAAACGAATCGGCCATATAAGGAGCCAAATAGGAGCCAACACTCAACTGGAAGGCCAACTTGGTAACTACGCGCGAGATCAAGAGTGGGCCTAACCCTCGGGCCCAGAGGTAATATAAAAGGGAGAAATGTCAACTAAATGAGGTATATGAGAATAGATGAAATAACTTGAAATAGAAGTAAACTAGAGAGAAGACTAGTCCGTCGAAGTGCTAATTCCAGCACCCCCAACTAGAGTGTTCATCCCTTTTTCAGGTAGCAATCAGAGGATCAGGGATGTCTGACTGGATTCCAGAGTATTTCCAAACCACTTCACCACAATTGGCGCTGTCTGTGGGAATACTCAAGTGCGTCCATGGCAGCCGTGACAGATGATCCTTGGATAGTTGCTAACAATGTTACACCAAGAGATGACATTACTCCAAGGAACATGCTTGGACCGAAGAATATCACCACGTGATGGGCCTTGAACTTTGACCCAGTAGCTCAAACTTCACTCTCAGCTTCTGTGCAGGAAATTGTGCAAATGATCATGGATCAAGCAAAACGAAACGAACCTAGTCTAGAAGATATGATGGCTAAGAACGAGTGTTTGCATAAGGAATTGGCCTTGGAGTTAGCCAAATCCCAACAGGCCACACGCTATGACCGAGGTCGATTGCAAGAAAAGAAGGATGATCGACGATGACGACTTCGGAAATATGATAATGGCAGTGATTCTGACTCACCATCTCGAGAACCCAGAAAGAAGGGGTGAGTCGATGTATCCAACTCATCCAAAGGAAGTCTATATGTACGGCGCAGGGGGGAGAAAGAGAGTGATAATTCGAATGAAGAGGACAGACATGACCCTTTTGTACGACGCATTGCAAGGGTTGTGCTACCTAAAAAGTTCAAAGCGCCAACATTCACCCTATACGATGGAAAATCAGATCCCACTGACCATATTCGTCATTATAAACAAGCGATGACGTTGCATGTTGATGATGAAGCCCTCATGTGTCGAATGTTTCCAGGTAGCCTAGGATCGTTGGCCGTCAGATGGTACTATAAATTGGAGCCAGCGTCAATAAGAAGCTTTCATCAACTCCAAAAATCTTTCAGGATAAGATTCATCACCAACAAAGTTCAGCCAAAGCAAGCCGACTCTCTCTGGGCAATGCAAATTAAACCAGAAGAGACCCTCCGTGAGTATTCGGTGCGCTATTAGGAATGTTTCAACCTGGTGGATGATGCCTGCAATGATTCTGTGGCCATTACCATCTTTAAGATAGGATTACATCCTAATAGTCCTCTCCACAGTTGATTGACCAAACAGCCTCCCAAAATAGTTTGGGCGCTAATGAAGAAAGTTGAAGAATACTGTAAAGTGGAAGACGATGCCCTGCGCGTCACGGCCGGACATAAAGTCATTAAATCGGCTCCATCTGGTCTGGTTCAGCTGATAAGCGCTGTGCCATCAAGGAACCCCGAACCTCAGACTCGAGCTAAACAAGACAACCGGCGCGATTCGCGCCGTTCAAGTAACCAATGTTTGCACTGTTCAAACAAACAATATCAAGTGGATAGCAAGCACACAAGACGTTCGGACAAGAACTATACGGAATTGGCAAAGCCAATCAGTAAGGTCCTGCCCAAAGTCTAACATCTTCCGTTCTTTAAGTGGTCGTCCAAGATGATGGGGCCTTCTGATACAAGGAGAAGAGATAAGCGGTGCGAATATCACAAGGACCATGGCCACGATACTGATAGCTGTTATGCACTGAAGGACCACTTGGAGGAATTGGTACAAGACGACCAGCTAGCGCAACACATCCAAAAGAATAATCCATCGAACACAGTAGCTCTATAGCCGGATTCACCTCTACTTGGTGTAATTCACATGATATACAGCCTACCCGTCGTCAGCCGAGGTGCAAACAATTTAGCTACAACCTAGCTTGCCCAAGCCGATCACACCAGCCAAACAGCCCCATGAAATTGGTAGGATTAGCTTTGATGACATCGAACTAGACAGAGTAACTCTCCCCCACAATGACTCTCTCGTCATTGAGCTTCGCATGAACAGATTCACAGTCGAGCGTGTTCTCATCGATCAGGGAAGCACCTCAGAAATAATGTATTACAAGACGTTTGTGAAACTCGGCTTCACTGATTCGGATCTGTTACTGGCCGATTACCTATTGTTTGACTTCAACGCTAACCCTGAGTACCCCTTGGATAAGATCACACTACGAGTACGGGCGGGTACCAGATCAGTAGACGTAGAATTTCTGGTTGTCAAACTCCCGTTGCCATACAATCTCATCATGGGAAGGACTTGGGTTCATACTATGCAGGCTGTGTCGAGCACCTACCATTAACTTCTCTGCTTTCCAACTGAGTATGGCATTGAGCAAATTCAGGGTTCTCAGTCTGCATAGGCATGTTATCTCATTTCTCCACAAAGAGGCCAAAGTAACTAGAAGTGAACTCGATTGAAATACCGGATCGAGTGAGCCTTGAGGACATTGGGAAAACCCCTAGTGAAAAGGCAACTGAAGACCTTGACCGAATCGAAATCAATAGGAGCCCAGACAAATTCTTAGTGATCGGTACTTCCCTGAATGAAGTTGACAGACATGATTTGGTTTCCTTCTTACTCGACAATATCGACGTGTTTGCATGGACGCCATATGAAATGCCGAGGGTGGATCTAGACGTGGCTCAACATCGTTTACACGTTGATCCAAAATTCAAACCAATCATTCAAAAAAGTCGACGATCAACCGCGAAGCATGCATCGGCCATTATTGATGAAGTTGACAGATTGCTTGATACCGGGGCAATTCGTGAAGTAACTTACCCCATGTGGTTGTCCAATACCGTGATTATAAAGAAGAAAAATGGATCTTGGCGCGTCTATGTGGATTTCACGGATTTGAACAAAGCTTATCCTAAGGACTATTTTCCTCTTCCCAGAATCGACCAACTTGTAGATGCAACGGTACATCATCAATGCAAGAGCTTCTTGGACGCCAACAAAGGTTATCACTAGATTGCCATGCATCTGGATGATCAGGAAAAGACTGCATTCCTCACCCCAAGGGGAACCTATTGCTACAAGGTTATGCCCTTCGGGCTGAAGAATGCGGAGGCAACTTACCAAAGACTAGTTATCACTATGTTCAAGGAACAACTCGGCCGCACCATTGAAGTATACATCGATGACATAGTGGTGAAATCCAAGGAAAAGCACGCTCATCTAGTCGATTTAGCAGAAACCTTCGACATTCTACGAAGTACAAGATGAAACTGAACACCTCAAAATGTGTATTCAGCATCAGATCCGGCAAGTTTCTTGTCTATATCGTCAACCATCGCGGAATAGAGGCCAACCTGAGGCAGATCTCAGCAATTCTAGAACTCGGTTCCCCTTGGTCGGTCAAAGAAGTTTAGAAGTTGATGGGAATGGCCGCCGCCCTCAATAGGTTTATTAGCCGTTCTTCAGACCGCTGCCGACAATTCTTTCACACACTTTGGCAGGGAAAAGCATTTAAGCAGACCCCCAAGTTCCAGGCTGCACTGGACGGCTTGAAAACTTATCTTCGATCAGTACCACTCTTGGCAACCCCATCAGCAGGGGATCCGCTCATTTTGTATCTGGCGGTATCTGACCGGGCAGTCAGCGCCGTGCTACTAAAGGAAGAACTCGGGGAGCAACAACCAATTTACTCTGTAAGCAAGGCAATGGTTGACGCCGAAACACGATATTTACCATTGGAAAAGCTCATCCTCGCTCTCATTGTGGCTGCAAGAAAGTTGATGCACTATTTTCAGGCTCACACCATTGGGGTAGTAATAGACTATCCTCTCTAGTTAGCGCTCCGTAGCATGAAAGCTTCAGGGTGAGTCTTGAAATGGGCTTTGGAACTCGGCCAATATGATATCTAGTTTTTGCCTAGAACAGCCATCAAGGGGCAAGTGCTCGCCAACTTTGTAGTTGAGTTCACGAGGTGCCACGCCGACTTAAAGTCTGATCAAGTGCAACCTAAACCCGACTGGCAAATGTATGTTGGAGACATTTGGAAGATGTACTTGACGGATCATCCAACTAACGTGGCAGCGGGGCAGGCGTAGTGATCATGACCCCCAAAGGGGCAATAATTGAGCAGGCGATCAAACTGGGCTTTGAAGCAACAAATAATGAGGCTGAATATGAAGCATTGTTAACCGGCCTTCGCAACACTCTTCACCTTGGTGCACGGCTGTTACTTGTTTTCTGTGACTCGAAATTAGTCATCAACCAGTTGAAAGGGGAGTATGTAGCTAAAAATGACCGCATGGCAGCCTACATGAAAACGGTGAATTCCTTGCTCACAAAATTCGACCACCACGAGTTGAATCAGATAACCCGGTATTAGAACACGCATGCGAATGCCCTTGCTTGCCTAGCCTCCGCCATTAACTCAAAAATCAAACGAATAATCGAAGTAGGGTTCGTCCTAGAGCCGAGCATCACCTCTTCTGAACCAGTTCAAATTAACATCATTGAACCAAGACCAAGTTGGATAGACCCTATCACTGCATTCCTTTCTTGAGAACAGCTCCCAACGGATAAGAAAGAAGCCCACAAGCTGCAAAATAAAGCCTTACGATGCTATCTAGATTCTCAGGGAAAGCTTTAAAAAAGATCTCTCTCTGGGCCGTACCTGGAATGTGTTCAGTCGGATAAAGTTGAGGAACTTTTGGCCAAAATACATGAGGGCAGCTGTGGTGCCCATTCTGGAGGATGTTCATTGGCCCACAAAGATGTAACACATGGGTATTATTGGCCAACCATGCGAACAGATGCCGAGAATTAAGTAAAAAAGTGCGAATAATGTCAAAAGTTTTCCCTTTTAACTCATCTGCCAGCCGAAGAACTAAATTCCATTACTAGCCCTTGGCCGTTTGCTTAATGGGGACTTGACATCGTCGGACCATTGCCACGAGCTCTAGGGAACAAGCGATTCTTGATTGTCGCAACAGATTATTTTACAAAGTAGGTCGAAGCAGAGGCATTAACACATATTCGAGATATCGATGTTAAACATTTTGTATAGAAAAACATCATAACATGATTCGGCATACCGAGAGCACTTGTCTCTGACAACGACACCCAATTTGATTGCGGCATCTATTGGGAGTTATGCAGCAGATATGGTATCCGGCTTTACTTTTCCTCGCTGGCATACCCACAAAGCAACAGTTAGGCTGAGGCCTCCAATAAAGTGATCCTGGACGGCATCAAGAAACGATTGGAAAAAGCCAAAGGCGGGTGGGTTGAAGAATTGCTCAGTGTATTGTGGGCTCATCGCACCACTCCGAGACAATCTACTGAAGAAACGTCGTTCATTGTGTGCTTTGGGACTTAGGCAATCATCCCTCTTGAAATCGGCCTGCCTACACTGAAATCCAAGGTTGTTGACATAGGCCATAATGACATGATGTTGGCCCTAGATCTGACTTTGATTGAAGAACGCCGAGATTGTGCTCTTGCGTGCATGGCGCAGTATCAATAGTTGCTCGCCAAGTCATATAACCAGCGCGTGTAGTTATGTCGTTACACATCTGGTGAACTGGTCTGCAAGAAAGTGCTTTCTGCTACTAGGAATCCAGCAGATGGTAAATTAGGCCCCAACTAGGACGGTCCTTATCAGATTGATTCAATTACTGGAACATGGGCATATCGACTTTCAGACATGATCGCCAGAAGTTTGCCATGCCCCTGGAATTCCACGCAATTGCGTAAATTTTATCATTAAGCCAACCTATATGGCGTGCTAGTCTGTTTCAAATTTTTGCTATTATGCTAACATGTACAAATCTAAAATTCCACAATGCAATGCCCTTTTTTACTACCGTCTCGTTAATAATGATTGAATAGTGAATATGCCTTTGAGTTCGGAGCACCTTTCGTGGATATCACGATTGGCCAATACAAAGTCTCCGAATTCAGAACACCCTTCGTGGACATCATGATTGGGCCGAATAAGCCTTCGAATTCGGAGCGCCCTTCATGGATATCACAATTGGCCAACATAAAGCCTCCGAATTCGGAGCGCCCTTTGTGGACGTCACGATTGGGCCGAATAAGCCCCCGAATTCGGAGCGCCCTTCGTGGATATCACAATTGGCTAACACAAAGCCTCTGAATTCGGAGTGCCCTTCGTGGACGTCACGATTAGGCCGAATCAGCCTTCGAATTTGGAGCGTCCTTCATGGATATCACGATTGGCCAACACAAAGCCTCTAAATTCAGAACTCCCTTCGTGGACATCACGATTGGGCTGAATAAGCCTCCGAATTCGGAGCGCCCTTCGTGAATATCACGATTGGCCAACACAAAACCTCCGAATTCGAAGCGTCCTTCGTGGACGTCACGATGGGGCCGAATCAGCCTCTGAATTTGAAGCGCCCTTTGTGGATATCATGATTGGCCAACATAAAGCCTCCGAATTTGGAGAACCCTTCGTGGACGTCGCGATTGGGCTGAATAAGCTTATGAATTTGGAGTGCCCTTCGTGGATATAACGATTGGCTAACACAAATCCTCCGAATTCAGAGCACCCTTTGTGAACGTCATGATTGGGCCGAATAAGCCTCCGAATTTGGAGTGCCCTTCATGGATATCACGATTGACCAACACAAAGCTTCCGAATTCAAAGCGCCCTTTGTGGACGTCATGATTGAACCGAATAAGCCTCCGAATTTGGAGCGCCCTTCATGGACGTCACGATTGGGTCGAATAAGCCTCCGAATTTGGAGCGCCCTTTGTGGATGCCACGATTGGCTAACACAAAGACTCTGAATTTAGAGCGCCATTCATGCAAATTCATGTTTGGGTCGAATAAGCCTTTGAATCCAGAACGCCCTTTGTATTTGGCAATACAGCTGCAGGGCCTACAAATATGCAATTATCACACCAATTGATACAAATATTAAACAAAGAATCTAGTAAACATTTATTTATTTCAGTAAAGAGGCACAAATACATAGCTTGGGAAAAATTCAGAAGTACAATAATATGTTTCTTAATATCTAAGTCTTCTCTGGCTCGGCATCATCTTCGTTGTTGATTTTTTCGGCATCGTAAGCTTCGAAGGGAAACTTGTAATTCTGAAATAGTGGTGATACTGAATTGACTTCCGCTGATCGTAATGCCCTAACCCAATCGTGCTTGAAGCCGCGGCTCTCGCATTGACAGACGTCTTTTGCCAATTTTTCCTTAGTGTTTTCAATACTGATTTTTCGGCCATCAAAAAAGCCTTCTTCATAGACCCGAGTTCTTATAGCCTCCTTAGCAAACATGTTTTCCATTTCTCTATTGGCCATAGCATGATCCAACAGGCGCTGGTTGATTCTGTCCGTGACAACCGAATTTGCGACACACGTCGACTGAGTCTCAGCCACCTTGGCCGTTTTTAGCTCATTCTTGGCCCTTTCCGCACGACGCTTCAAGTCTTGAATCCGCCCTTCCTTTCGCTCGAGCTCTCTTTTCGCCGTGCGCAAGCGCATGCCAATTTCATACTCACTGTAAAGTCCTCGGATCGACCCAAGTATACCTTCCCTGAAAATTTTGTAATCACCCCAGCCGACGAGAGACTGCTGCACCTCTGGCGAAAATATTTGCCGCGTGAATTCCACCACCACATTAGGATCACAGACTATTGAGTCTGCTTCGGTCATTGGTTTGTTCCCAATAAAGAACAAAAAGCTCAGCGGGCATGGCGGTCTGCTCAGCTCACTTCGTGCAGTGGCATGACCACTCTCAGCCTTTGAGCCCTCTCGTTGCTGCACCCCATCCTTTGGGGACTTCACTACTTCACCTCTTTTGGGGGACCTGCTCCGATGTCTGGGCGACCGACGTCTCTCTCTCCTCTCTGCTGTCACGTTCCCTGTTCTTTGAGCCTCGCCTCCTGCAACGTGATGCATTTCAGCGCCGAGCTCCGTCAAACTTCTTCTACTATTGAAGAATAATGTTTGAGACATCTATGGCCCAACTCATGACCACCATCGACACTCAAGCTTCTGCTGCTCATTCTCAAATTATTAACTGCCCCTTTCGTCGTCTATGCCAGATCTATTCCATAATGCCTGGGACGTCTTAAATACTAGATACCTTGTTCATTAATTACGAGTGCATCATTTCTGATGCGCCCTGCAGCTAACCCGCGTCTGTAGTGGGGTCTGAAACATGTCCAACTGGGCAAGGGCAAATGTACGATTGTGCTCGGCATCTTGGATTATAACTGAATCACGATATACTGCCCCACTTGGCCAAACGAGCTTAGCATTGAGCCGTATATTTTATTCTACAGATTATGTTATGTTGCAAGCCGTATGTTGTATTCAATTCTAAAACAACTTGTCCAATTGGGGCAAGGGCAAATGTACAATTGTACTCGGCATATTAGATTATAGCCGAATCACGATATACTGCCCTACTTGGCCAGACGAGCTTAGCACTGAGCCATATAGTTAATTCGGCAAATTATGTTATAGCCAAACGTTGCATTAGCCATTAATTTAAATGGTACATTGTTGCATTGAGCCGAATTATGGTACATTGTCTTGGCCATTAATTTAAATTATTTATCGCCGAATTACGTTACATTGTCCTACTTAGCTATTAATTAGCAAATACAAAAAAGAGACAAAAAGGCGATTTTCATTCATAAATTGAGTACAAACAATCGTCATTTTACACATGAAAACTGCCCTATAAATGACTTCTAAAAAAATGCACAAAAACCTACAACAACTACATACATAAGATACCTAACATAAAGCAAAGTTACACTAACACTATTTATTCTTCAGGGTCAGACTCCAACGGCTCAACCTCCAGCTACTTGTATGGAATTGGCTGCTTCAATGTCACATTAGCGGCCGCTAGGGCTTTAAACCAGCAGTGTTTGAAGCCCCGATTTTCAGACTTAGGTACCTCCTCAACATACTTTTCCATGGCCACATTCTCTCTGGCATCGAACACCTTGGAAATCTCAGAGTCGGCGATTTCTTTTGCCTTCTTTGACTCTTCCAAATTGGCCTCTAGCTTCGCGATCGCCTCCTGGGCCAGTTGGAGCACATTGTCACTCGCGTTCGCTCTCTCTTCGGCGGCCACCCTGAGTAGATCGGCGCATTTGGCCTTCTCTTTGTCAGCATTGGCCCTCGCTCGCTCTTCCTCCGCTTTTCTTGCCTCAGATTCGACTTTAAGAGATGCCACCGCCAATTTGGCCAACGCCTCTTTAGCCTTTCCCTTTTCAGTTTCGATCTCGGCTTTAAGTAAGCTGACTTGCTCAACGGCGTCATAGTGACGACAACTAATTTCTGCAATTCTACCCGCCGCCTAAAACAAAACATGGGTAAGTGAGTCGGCATACAAAAGAAACAAAGTATTTTAAGTTTGCCAATTACGAACCAATATTGCCGATTGAGCAGCTGGTGCTATTGAAACCACGTTTGGTTCTGCAAGGAACACAGCCTTGTCCATCAGTAAGGAAATCGATGAGGCCATGCTTAGGGCCACGGTTGGGTTCTTCAGAGCCGACGCATCGGCAGAAACCGGCGCGTTCTTCATTCTGGGTTGGATAATAAACGACACTGCCAAGTCTTGGGACTTTTCTATGCGAGGCTGTTTATCGGTTAAGTCTTCAGAAGAGTCGACCTCAATCTCGGCGGGGCATTTCTCCCCCCTTTGTTCGGCAACTAGGTCGTCTGATTGTTCAATGACCGATTCGGTCACAATAATTTGCTCCATTTCCTCAATGGGAGCAGGTAGTGAAGGGTCAGCCTCAACGGAAGTAGGTGGTGGAGGTTCAAATCTGACGGCTTCGGCCCTCCTTCAGGAATGCCATCTTTTCGGCATTTTTCCTTCTCACCATCTGTGCGAGCGATTCCCAGCCATGTTTTCAAGATCTGTGCCGGGTAGGTCTTCTAGATTGGTGACAATATCATCTTCTAAAGATGTGTCAATTCAGCCTGAAGTGGATGGGAGGTTGAAGCCGACTTCTACAAAGGCCAAATTCAGAGTCGCGTCAACTTCCTTCCCAAAATGACCCTCAGACCCGTCCAAGCTGGACTGGCCCGGCTGTTCAGCGGCTTGATCGCCAACTTCACCGCCTACATCTGAATCTGAACCTTCAAGGTCGATGTCCCTAAGGCTCTTGAAGTTTGGGAAGATGAGTGCTGTAAGATGCTGCTCACCCTTTGGAATTCGGATGTGATCTACAGCTGAAAAAGTCGAATACGTTGGATCGTATCAAAGTAGCACGTGGGCTACCTGTCCTTGCTTTTGAAGGTTTGGACGGCAAAAGAATTTGAGCGCGGTTTTGACTTGCTCAAGTACAGCGTCATTAGCCGAAGTGAGTGCTTTCTATAGATCGTTACCTACACAAACGGAACAATTAAGCTCATGGAATCGAAGCCGAGTAAATAGATAAGAAATGCGCCAAAAAAAATTTTAAAAAAAAGGAAAAAATTGGGTCTGTACGGCCACCTGGTTTGCCTTTTCGCCTAGGCATAGGATCCAGGCGATCTTCACCTTCGTCGAATTGCCAGTTACCTTGAACAATGACCATGACATCATCAACATGCTTACCAGAGCTGGCAAGCATAGTCACCAAGTGGTGCTCAATGTCCTTGGCCCTGAGGAAGTAGCGCCTCTGCTGACTAGAAGATTTCGCCAAGGCATAACAATGCCGAATAGCAGGGATTCCTAGATTAATCCTAAGTCAGCAATTTAATTCTATTATGCCCATTATGATTCGAAAAAAATTTACGTTTCGCTGTGAAGGGAGTAGACCCCAATAACGAAGAGCGGCTCTCAGAAATGGATGAAGGGGGAATGGACTCCGCCCTCAGCGATTGACAGGAGGGAAAAGATGATCATACTTGCATTAACCCTCTCCATATCAACTATGCTGTCTGCCACAAGTGATAGATAGACTTCATCTAGAATTGAGAAATGGCATTGAAAGACAGAAATACAGTCCGCAGAAAAGAGATCTTTCTGGTGTTTCACCATTCAAATCGAAATTGAAAATATGCTAACTAAAAATGAATAAGAAAATGGGAGCTGGAATGAGGAAGAAATACTAAGAAGAGAAGAACTTACACGTTAGAGAGAGAAGGACAATGAGAAGCAAACAGAAGTCGCAAAGGTCATGAAGGAGAATTGATACTATGAAAGAACCAAAAAGCCTTGCACCTTCAAAAAATATTCGAAAAAATAGCGTGGGTTTGTATCTTATTAAATGAGCAACGTGTACAAAGGGGCGGAAAGTTATAATGATTTCTAAAACCATGTTCATTCTTATGCTTCAGTATTGGAAGAAGTGTGAGTGCCGTATTTTTTACTTTCCACACGCAAAACCAAACATGCTGGCTAATTGGTATTAGTTGGATGTTCGGGGCGCAATTGTGGAGACTGAATAAAATCAATTAGGAAGAGGCTAAGGCATTTGGTCAACGTCAGGCCAAAAGCAATTCGGCCCTGACCAAGGGCTCATGAAGCCGAATAAACAAATTTGCCATATAAGGAGCCGAATAGGAGCCAACACTCAACTGGAAGGCTGACTAGAGAACTATGCGCGAGATCAAGAGTGGGCCCGACCATGGGCCCAGAGGTAATATAAAAAGGGAGGAATGTCAACTAAATGAGGTATGTGAGAATAGTCGAAATAACTTAAAATAGAAGTAAACTAGAGAGAAGACTAACTTGTTCGTTGGAGTGCTAATTCCGGCACCCCTGACTGGAATGTTCATCCCTTTTTCAGGTAACAATTAGAGGATTGGGGATGTCTGACTGGATTTTGGAGTATTTCTAAACCACTTCACCATGTGATCTATTCACTCTTTCACGCAAACTGAGGGAAGAAAAAAAATTAAACAACAACAAATAGATGTAAGAAAAAAAAAAGAAAAAAAAAATCCTATATGTTTATCATCATCATCATCAACAGCAACAACATCAAAAAATTTTAAAAAATAAAAATAAAAAGAAATAGATTTTGTTGAATAAAACCCTCAGATCTTGGATGGTCTAAGTACACACATTTATATATATATAGAAATGTATGTATGTATGTATGTATGTATGTATGTATGTATGTATGTATGTATATTAATAGAAATGTATGTATATATATCTATGAGCTATATATATAGAGAGAGTAGTGATCGATTCTCCTCAAACTCGGCAAATGCCTCTTTGTCTCCATCATCACACCCAAAAATATGGTCCTGCACTCCTCATTGGTCATATTGGCAAACCATAGGCCTTCCCATGGCGAATGACCCACTTCTTGTAGGTAATGATTGATGTGTTGAGTGCAGATAAGAGGATGAAGCAGAGAAAGATGAAATAGGATATGGAAGAAGATTTGAAGGACACCATTGTTGATCTTAGTCTATTCATCGGCCTCCTCACTGCCGTGATCGGCCTATGGCGTCGCCTGCCTTTCCATCTCCGCCTCCTCTCGATGGGTTAGTGTTAGGGTTTGAAGATAAGAGAGAAAGAAACAACGGTGAAGAGGCGGTGGAAGGCGAAGAGTAAATCAGGAGAGAGAGAGAGAGAGAGAGAGAGAGAGAGAGAGAGAGAGAAGATGAGAGATAATTGGAGAATCGATTGTTTGGTTTTGACAAACAATATATATACGGGGTAATTTAGTCATTTGTAGGAGTTTGTCCTTTTGGACAAAGTAAATGAATGCCTGGACCTTTGGCTGAGGAAAATCTAAATTTGGATTTATCAACCGAGTGCCCTTTCTAAAATGAATTTGGCTTTTTTCAAGTTTTCATCTCAATTTGAAAGAATGTTTAGGCTTGGTAGGCTCGTTTTTTGATCGATTTTGGTTATCTGAACCATTCACTTTTTATGACTCGTTGGGAGTAGCATTGATGCAAAAAATCAAGGTGATTGGACATTGGTAGCCATATTTTTTAATCATATTTGTTTTAAAAAACTAGATGACAAATATAATTTCAAGAACATCCATCTATTTTTCATAATACAAATTTGATTCGAATATAGTTATTGATGTCCGATCATCTTGATTTTTGGTATGAATATTTTACTTAATGAGTCTTAAACAATTAACGGTTTGGATCACTAAAATCAATCTCAAAATGGGCCTATCAAGCTCAAATGTTCTTTTAAGTTGAGATTGCCAACTTGAGAGAAGACAAACCCACACAGTATATATAATGAAAAAAGAATAATAGAAGGAAAAAAATGGTTTAGGATTTCTAGTTTAAATTTGAATTTGAGAGAATTGTACGAGCTTATGCGGCCATCATAGGTTATGTTTTGATAATTCAAACATACATTTTGTAGGTTCTTCTATGTTTATCATCTATAAAAAAAAAATTATGTTCATCCTATAATTGTAATTTTTTTTTCATTTTATCGCATTCGTCTCCAAAAAAAAATAAATAAATAAATAAAATAAAAAATAAAAATTGATTGATCGATTTGTTTCAAAAAACACAATTGTCATCTAGCTTTTCAGAGATAAATTTAATAATGAAAAAGGCACAATTATCATATCGACTTAATTTTTTTTCCATAGATGATATATATAAAGGACCCTACAGAATGAACGGTTTAGATCATCAAAATGAGACCCACGATAAGCCTTACAACTTGAACAATTGAATTTGAGAAAATTCCAACCAAAAAAGCTATATTTCCATCTTGTCTTTCTATATTTGAAAAACTTAGGGTCTATTTGGTTTGGTTTTCTAAATCAATTTTGAATGATAACTTTTCGAAAAGAGTTGACAAAATTTGAAAGTGAAATTCAGTGTTGGGTATTTTGAAAATGTTATAACTTATAACAAAGGGTAAATTACATTCACCTTCCATGAAATTTAAAAAAGACAATTAGTTTTATTATTTTAACATAATTATACTAGCCTCCCTTGATGTAGTGGCTCATGTTAGATAAACCAGATCCATTTTATTCTTGGCTGGGACACGAGGTTGTCTCGAGTAACTTTGACCATACCTGGTAAGTTTGGACCTTTGAGTGTTGTGGGTTGGCTACTGGGTAGCAACCTAAGTTCTATTAGGTTGAGTTGGTTGCTCCCGCGACCATGAAAGTCATGCCAAAGTCACGTCTGCGATAATGTGAGGGTAGGTCGCGCCCGCGATGAGTTGTGACCAAATGTGAGCTTCAGGTTCTTCGGCCTGGGAAATGAGTGAAGGGTCGCAGTCTATGTAATCGCGCTTGCGGTGTAGGTGGTCGCCTCCATGACTTGTTGTTTTGGGTGATTGCGACCACGATGTATTTGGTCACACCCATAATGGTACGACTATATAGGTTGTTTGTGCTTGAAAATTATCACTTTTTCAAATCTTTGCTCTCTCTTCTCTCTTCCTCTCACCATTCTTGACCCTCAAAGTTTTTCAAGCTTGGGTTTCATCTATATTTATCCATTTTCTACCCCTGGTTCCTTAGACCAAAATGTAGAGCTCGGTGGGGACTTCCATTTAATCTAAGCAGATCGTCTTTTCATTGCTGGCAATTTTTTTGGCTTGTCTCCTCTTCGCTTCAAGAGGTAGAGTCTATTTCCTCAACTCAATATGAGCTCGGTAGCATGTTTGTGGTAATTTCGGTTAGAATAATTATATGTTGTTATTGGGTTGATTTTGAAAGTTGTGTTTTGAGGGTTGAGAGCTTTGTTAAATTGGGGGTTGTTTGGTTATAATTTTGCTACTAAATCTATTTTCTGTATATAAAATTACATGTGGGCATCTAAAAGTGGAAAAGCCCTAGAGGTTAATGTTTTGGGAGTTATGAAATTATTGGAAAAGGGAAATTATTTTGCTTTTAAAATTGAGGATTTGGTTGGAATGAATATGGAACCTTTGAAAATAACGAGTATTGGCTACTCTTTTCAAATGTTGGATTGTATATCCGTATTGTTATCTTTTATTTGCATTAGAAATTACTATTTTTGACCATCGGTGGAGGATAGCATTGCTGTATGTTAGAAGTTGCATGTGACTAGGCAATTTAACTGTTTATGAAATCATTCATGTCATCATGCATGTCATGGATTTGGAAACTTGAAACTTTATGTTTTGGAAAAGTTCTTTTGAAAATACTTGTATCGTTTTGAGAAAAAAAAGGGTGAATACCATGTGGAATCTAGGTAGGGAGTGTATTGCGGTTAATTAAGTTGGCCTGTGTGTCATTGGTGAAAGTCTAGAAACTCGCGCGGTTAGGTGCCGATCCTTCCGGATAGTACTAGTAAGCATTGCAGTGCTCGCATAGCCTACGTTTACATGGGTGCTGATCTCGCTAGAGAAATTCCAGTAAAATGGCAAACTTGGTAATGGTTTTATAGCCTACTTTTTAAGCACATATTTAGAGATTCCCAGTGTTTATATGTACCGCTATGTTTTTTGCTTTAAAGGAAAGAACAATGGATTATGATTTGAGCGTCGGAATTGTTTAGCAATGTATTTTCTTTTGGTCTAGCAATGTATTTGGTAGTTAATACTGTGGTTTATGGAAGTGTTTCCAGAAAATGGTTTAACCAAACAAATGATTTTGATATTGGAAAACATTTTGAATAAACGAAAGGCATTAGTGATTGGAAAGAAATGATTTTGTTAAGAAATCACATGGTTTTTAAAGTCCATTGAGCATATTATATATGTATAGCATCATGATCATTTATGCTAGTGGCCATATTTCGTTTTTGAAATATAATCTATTGGGATTTATGCTCATCATACGTGGCTGAAAACATTTTTAGGTGTTTGGCACAATTTGATATGGACAATAGATGTTGGATATGTGATGGAACTGAGTAGGATTGCTCCTTATTTGTAGGCCTTGGGCCATTTGTATTTGTTTAATTGGTCGAGTGCCATTCACATGGGCCGGATCTCGAAAATCTGGGATGTGACACTTGAAGTTTTAAGTCACGTTACAGTTAGGTTCTTTTTTATTAGTAATTTGGTAGTCATTTGATTAACAAAAAATTAATATTATCATCTATTTTCAACTAAAATGTATATTTGCTTTTATTTATTTCAGTGTTTATTTACCATTTGCATAATTTTAGCCATTTTAGACATACTAAAAGTAAGTTGGTGTAATTATGTCAAAAATATAAAATTAATTATATTTGTTTATAATCTGAATGGTGGCGAGTGTAATTTACCGGGTAATAAATTATATTTTTTACTCTCTAATTTTACTTGAATTTTAATTCCGTCCTTTATCATCTAATTCTAATAATTAGGCTTTCAAATTTCATCTCTTTGGATTAGTTTGGATAGATGTGATTTTCCAATAAAAGGATTTTAGGTTATATTTTATAAAAATATTGGAGAGTTAGCTATTTTAGTAGCATTGTTGTAGTTAAAATACAAATTCTTAATATGATTTTAAATTACTTTTGCATAAGTATTTCAAATGCATCCTAATAAAACCTATTAATGTAATCTTCAAATACTTAGATAAACTATCAAATTTAAATTTGAGTTATTTTTATTGTTTTCTCCTTACATGACTAAGGTCAAATTCATATATTTCAAATTTATAAATACCAACAAAGCCTTATTCAATGCAGCCATTTGGTATAGATTCTAAAAGGTGTTTGTGTCAGATTATTTGTTATAGATTTTGCTTATAATTTATTAGGTAGAAATAAAAAGTTGATTATTTAGAAGTTAAAGAATGATACTTTTAACTTTTACTTTCTGAATATCAAATTTTAACTTAGAAAAACTCTACTAAACAAGGTCAATGTAACTATCTAAGCAGTGCATTGTTAAAAAATGGACTAAATGTGCTCATGTGATGACTACGTAGCATGCTTTAAGAGCATTAATTAAAACGTTGCACTTTTTAAACATTTAACTTTTACTCAAATTTCATTTTAACTATTCATGTTTCGATTTTCACTTAAATTTTGTATAGTAGGGTAATAGGATGATAACATTAAAATACAAATTGAAGTCTAAGAGTTTAATTGTCGTAGTTAAAATATAAAAGACTAAAATGAAATTTAAATAATAATTATAAGCTATAAAATGAAACTTACCCTATTTTTATTTACTTCTTCTTTTGTTATATTGAAGGAGAGAGATAAAATAATTGATCCTCACATCTGTCAGTAAGCAAACCAATATGATAACTAAGACGCAAAATATATATAGTTTGGCTTTTCTCAAGTTGTTATCTCAACTTGCGAGAGCGTTTAGGCTTGATAGGCCCATTTTGGAATCGATTCCGATAATCCGAATTGTTCACTTTTTACAACTCATTGAGTAGAATATTCATTCAAAAAATCAAAATGATTGAATATCAACAGCTATATATTAAAATCATATTTGTTTGAAAAAAAATAGACGACCAACATAATTTGAAGAATAACCACGCATTTTTTGTAATATAAATTTGATTTAAACATATGGCTATTGATATTCAATTGTCGTAATTTTTTGCATGAATGTTATACTAAACGAGTCCTAAAAAATAAATGGTTTAGATTATTGAAACGTAACCTATTGTGGATTCCATGGATCCCTTAATTTCTCTCATGTTGAGATCCCAATATGAGAGAAACACAACCCAAATATATAATATTGAAAAAAGCTAGGAACCCAGATTTATAGTCCCAGAATTTTCCTAGAATTGATTTGTGTCCTGGAAACCAATTTGTTGAAGTGTGGGATCCATGAGTGAAATGAATTGTAACCATTGATTGTTGATTTAGGTAAATTCAGGGTAAAAATTTATGGGTTTATAGTCCCTCTCATACATATTGCATGTTAGTTGTTAATTTATTTAGAAATTCACCAACCAAAGCTTTTGATCTGGTACTTGCATAAAAGTTGTGGGTTCAATTCTCATGAAAAAGAAACAAAATATATATATTTTTTGATATCTTTTGTAATGTTTATTTCTCTCATATTATGGTAATTGTGTTTAATTATTTAGTTGTTCTCAATTTGATCTATTGTGTGTGTGTGTGTTGGGGGGGGGGAGGGATGATGAAGAATTAACCAATTAAATCCCAATTCCCTACCATCTGAATGGGAATAAATTTAGAAATGACTTTTTAAAAGTCTCTACTACAGGAATGGCTCCTTTCCATATCATCACTATCTTTCATATTACACCATACTCTATTTTTTGGATCTCATATAGGGCCCACAACTGTAACGTCTCAAAATAATTAGACATCTGAAAACTATCATTAACTCCTCAATAATCTTGAATCCTCATTAATTATGAATCCTTTACAATTTAATAATCATATATGCATATTCAAGATCCTTATTTTAGAGAAATAATGAAGGAATTGTTATATTTATTCCTGTTGTTGAAATCCCTTGTAAGAGAGGAATTGATATTGAGAAAATAGTTGATTGAATATTGTTATACTTATCTTGAAAAGATGAAAATTGGAAAATGATGAACTTTCACATCTTGTTGCATTGATTGAGATATCCATGGAATTGATGAATTTTGTTGTTAAGAAATTATACAGATATCATGATTTTATATATACTTGGACTACGAAAGAAAAATGAATAATGATTGTAAATATGGAATGATATCATATGTCATATGGATATGAATTTTGGATATGATTTTGAGAAATTGAGTAAATGTTGAGAATTGTGAAAATTGTACAATGAAGCTATATATGATTGCATCTCATTTCATTCATTTGCATAGATTTTGAATATTGCTTACTATGGCTATGTTTGGAAAATTGGTTTATTGTTTGAGAAAACAATTGTTGACCATAGAAATGTTTTGAGGTAAATATGGTGGGAAATCCTGTTAGGGGATATAGTTTGAGAACTAAGTTGGTGTAAATGTCCTTGGTGTAAGACCGGAAATATGTGCGTGCGAGTGTCTAAGCCATCCGGTTAGAAGCCGGTAAGGTAGGATTTAGTAATGCCTGATAAACCTACTTGCAGACACTAGCCTTGGGAATATGCCCGAGTCCTATTTACCACCTCTTGTTGATATATGGAAATCATTGGATTGATTATTTTTTCAAAAAGTATTGTGCATGACATTGTAGACGCGCCCTAAGGCTTCATGCTACTACAGTTCGGACTCAATGTCACGGTTCTTAATCTGATCTCACAATGTGCGATGTGAGATTGATAAATCACCAAAGAGTCCAAATCCGGCAAATTATTTTGAAAAACTGATTTTTAAGAAAGACGTGCCAAACATGGACTGCTTTGCCAGATACAGAGTCGCCACCTAAATATTTTTTTTGGGGGAATTTAGGAAACTTTGACTTGTGCCTAAGGCCATGTGTCCATCATCACCAAAGTTGCCTCGGCTCTGGAACTTGGGTACGATTGGGGAAGGTCATTTATGAGCACTCCCGCTCGCCCGATCAAAGATTGGCCTGTACTGAACATGATATCTTATTTTTGAAAACACATGTGTTCTTATTCCGGTTAATTAGCTAGAATTTCCTATGTGATGCGCACAACACACAAGTATAGACTAGATTAGCTAATTTGGAACAAAGTATCGCATATCCGTTTGTTTGAAAATGGTTTGAAGTTTGCTACTCGCGAGTAGGCTAAAACACGGATTTCAATGAATCGTTCCAATTCAAGTAATCCAACCTTCACCCACAGGCATTCAGGCAGTTATATCATATAAGCAATTAGCCTCATGACAAGCATGCTGTCATGGCAAAACTTACACTCATGCAAGATGCTAAAGCATAAACACTCACAGTGTACTCCGAGCCAAAACAAGAAACTAGTTAGTAATCATGCATAATCCTAGTTCATGTTAAAATGGCTAATGCATCGCATGCAAAGTGCAACTTGAATAGGCTCGGCTAATCTAAAATGGCATATGAGATGCGACAATTCGATACATGTATTCAACTTGGAATTGAAATACAATGCAGTTAGTATGATGCGCCGACCCCGGTGCATGCAATATAGATGAATGGTGCAAACATGCATATCATAAGGATGCTAATTGAAATATGCCCTAAAAACTAACCATTATAAGCGGTTAAGTAAAAGGGAGAAAGAAGTGGAGGTTGGAAGATATACATCACACACACGCACGCTTATTACAATAATTGGCTCTCTCGAGGGAGAGAATGAAAGAATAATACAAACCATCTAATTAACTAACTAACAAGCTAATTAATTATTACACAACCAAATCGAAATAAATAACTATTCTAAGTTATTAAAACACTGAAATGGCCTCGAGACGAGGGATGAATGCATGCTCGGATGGCTTCGCTCGGAAATCCATCGCCATACTTCATGTTGCCTCTGTTTGCACTGCTCTGTACCTCTAGAAACTGTGAAATTCCCAACACACCTCTGATTCACCCCATGGGCACTGTGGGAGGTTATTGGCCAAGGGATATGACCATCGGCCAAAGGATAAAGGTCATCAACCAAAACTGAGGCTCTCGGCCAAATATTGTTAGCCGACTGGCACTGAAGACAGCCGATCGACCATCCCTTCCTGTAAAATGCTCCTTTTGCTACAACAGAGGACAGACAGAGCATGGCAATACATTTGCAAGACAATGTTTGCAACCACACCCCTTATCATGTTTAAGACTCAAAGGAGTGTAGTTCTCAACCCTCGGACCATCAATCACGCATTTCAATGCATGATAGCCAAAGGAGCCAAGTGTGCAATTCAATATCAAATAAAATGCACAAAACACATAAAGGACCTTAACCTCTATCATGTGTGATCAAGAGGCAAGGCAATGCACACATAATGTAATGCAACCTAAGCATGCAAGCAAGCATACAAACAATTCAAGCATGATACAAATCTAATGCAACATGAGCAAGCAAGCATACATTATGCAATAGGCATACAACCTAAATATGCAAACATGCATAGCATGCAACAACATGCAAAATGAAACAAGCATGCAACAACATGGTAAGATGGACTTAAACCAAAATGGGCTACTCTCAAACATGCCCAAATCAGTGGCCAAAGTGCTAAGAAATGATGGACAAAAACACATACAAACATGCACATGTGATGGCCTATCACCTAGGCATAAGAGGGTAACTTTCAAGAGCACTTAAAAGTGGACAAATATGGACATGTGACAAACATGGTAAGCTCTGAAATCATGTTAGAAAATGTGCCAAACCAACCAATAAAAACAAGCAAATCATGCAAGAAGGCTCAAGGCTTAAGGCTAGCCAAAGGGTTCAAACCAAGGCTATGTGAAACATGATGCAAATGGCCAAAGTGAATCAAAACAGTCCTAAAGCAAGCCAAAGTAAGCCTAAAACATGCAAGGAATGAGGCCAAAACATGGTAGAAAGATGAGCATAAAACATGAAGCATGTAATGCTACAAAGGGGATGTTACACTACGCCTATCAAGACCAAACATGGCATGACTTAACCAATGAAAAACATGGTTATGGCATGTTAAAATGAGCCCAAAAACCCACTTAGATGGCATCCCAAAGACCTAAACATGGAAGCATACACAATGATCCATTCAAGAGGCATAAAACATCAACTCTTTAAAACATTAAAGGAGTGATAAATGCAAGTGTTCAAACATGAAACATGGACTGAAATAGTATAACAAATGATGCCAAATCATTGAAATGGTCCAAGTAAAGCATGCTAGTGGCTTGGATACTTAAAGCTAACAAGCTAGAATGCCTTATGGCTATACAAAGCATGGCATACATGGTCAAAACAACTCAAATCAGAGAATAAGTATGTTACAACAAGGCTAAAAGCTTCATGGAGTTGAGCCAAAATCATGCTAGAATGACATGTTACAACATGATGCATATTAAGGCAAATTAGGGGATTGCAAGACAAGTATATGGAGCATGTAAGAGACCATTAAACCAACTTGAAACAGAGGTACATCATGGCAAAATAACATCAAATACTTGCTAAAATGGAGATAAAACAAGCTAAGCAAATATGCTACCAATATAAGCCATTTATACTAGCATACAAGACAATAAGGAGAGGGGATGACCCTCTCCTATTTAGGACCCCAAAACCACCTTCCCACCACTGAAAATCCTCTGGATTTTAGTGACAGAAAGGTCATGCAAAGCTAAGAACAAGGGCCAAAAGGGATGGCCTAAAACAAGGCCAAACAAGGCCTAAGAGGGGGTAAACAAACCCAAACCAAAAAATGACCTTAAACAAAGATGTAAAGCATTAAAAATCAGAACTTATTGTAGTTTAGAGTTAAGCTTAAAACAATAAGCAAGAAGGGCTAAAAGTTTAAGCAAGAATGGGGTATTAAAAGCAAGTTTGCTCACCCTTGTAGAACATCTTCAAGAACAAAGCTCCAGCAACTTTTCCAAGCTTAAACTACTCCAAGAACTCTGAAACTAACTCCCTAGTGCCTCAGCAACAAGAGGATGGTGTATTGCTAGGTGCTCTAGTGCAAAAGTGTGAACAAAACACCCTTTTGAGCACAAATACACATACAAATATATAGAGAGAGGGAACTATAGAGATAGATAGATATATATCTTCTATCTCAGATTTTTGGAACCCTAGAGAATGGAGGAGGGCCTCCTCTCTTATAGAAATCCAATTCCAAGGCTTCCTAAGCAAGCTAATTAAGGGGCAAATCCCTCCATACACGTGTATAGAGGGGGGGGAATTGTGAAAGCCAGCTGTGACAACTGGCATAAAATATCTGCATAAAGCAGATGAACAGGTTCGGCCAGAAAACATGGCCGATCGACCAACACAAGGGTCGGCCGACCAAATAATGTGCCGATCGGCCAATAGTGTTGGCCGATGGAAAGAAAACAAGGCCGATGGCCTCAAGCCTTGGCCGATGGGTTAAGGGGATGGCCAACAAGCCACCCTCTTCCCTCAGAAGCAAAAACACAAGTGCTTGGTCCACAACCAAGCACAAAACAGACAAGTTGAGAGATCTTGGGGCAAGGCGCGCGGCCGAGACCTCCGGGAACTCCAAACGAACACGAACATGGATGATCATCGAGTGTTCAAACAATGACGTCCAAGTCTTGAGGACGGTCGAAAATGGGGTGTCTATAGTTGCCCCTCTTTAACAGAACTCGAAAGTCATAAAAATGACGGGTATGAATGTCAAAGCCCAGAGACAACCCATTTTTGACAAGACCGAAGACTTAGACAAGCATACAAGATAGCAAGATATGTGCCCGAGGGCGGTGGCAAAATGCAAAGGACAATGCACGATGCCGAACATAACTTATGATCATGCAAAGAAAGCTGTATACGAAGCATAACATGCAATAGTTTTAAGTAGGCGAGTACAAATCTAACTACATTACATGCAGAAAGGATGTAAGAGAATTACAATTCTCGCTACGTCTCACGCGGAGGATGTACAATACCTATCCAGTTCATCTGGTCTCGCCAGCTTCAAATGAACCGTACATATAATATCGTGCCTACAAAAGAAAGAAACTTAACAGGTACAATATCGTTAGAAACATGCATAGCAATGCAAGTGAGAAGTGCGTGACAATGCAAGTGGAGGGGTGCAAGACAATGCAACCTAAGGGTGCGAGACAACGCGGGTGGAAGGGTGCAAGGCAATGCAACCTAAGGGTGATGCATAAACATGCAAGTGAAGTATACATAACAATGCAATGCACTAACAAGTGCAGGTAAGGTGCGCAAAATAGCGCGACCAATGCACTAACAGGTGCAGGTAAAGTGCGCAAAATAGCGCGAACAATGCACTAACAGGTGCATATGAGGTGCGCAAAATAGCGCGAATGAAATGCAATGCACTAACAAGTGCAGGTAAAGTGCGCAAAATAGCGCGAATGAAAATGCAATGCACTAACAGGTGCATATGATGTGCGCAAAATAGCGCGAATCAAATGCAATACACTAACAGGTGCATATGAGGTGCGCAAAATAGCGCGAATGAAATGCAATGCACTAACAGGTGCATATGATGTGCGCAAAATAGCGTGAATGCAATGCAATGCACTAACAGGTGCATATGGGGTGCAATGCGCAAAACAGCGCGATGCACAAAATAGCGCGAATGAAATGCATGCCTAATGCAAGTAAGGTGCACAAAACAGTGCGATGAAATGATAGAGTAGATGCTAAGGGTGACAAACTCCAACCATGCTGGAATCATGAGAGGAGGAAAAACAAATCCCAAACACGCCGAAAACGTGTGACGAATCGGGACACTCAAACCACGCTGAAATCGTGAGAGGAGGTCCAAAAACAACCCGCCCAGGCGTGTACCAAACACAACCTGAGATAAAACCCGCCCAGGCCCGCGCATCACGCGTCTTGAGATAAATCCCAAATGCGCTGAAATCGCGTAAGGAACGGGACACTCAAACCACGCTGAAATCGTGAGAGGAGGTACAAAACAACCCGCCCAGGCGTGTACCAAACACAACCTGAGATAAAACCCACCCAGGCCCGCGCATCACGCGTCCTGAGATAAATTCCAAACACGCTGAAATCATGTAAGGAAAGGGACACTCAAACCACGCTGAAATCGTGACAAGAGGTCCAAAACAACCCGCCCAGGCGTATACCAAACACAACCTGAGATAAAACCCCCCAGGCCTACGCATCACGCGTCCTGAGATAAATTCCAAACACGCTGAAATAATGTAAGGAACGGGACACTCAAACCACACTGAAATCGTAAGAGGAGGTCCAAAACAACCCGCCCAAGCATGTACCAAACACAACATGAGATAAAGCCCGCCCAGGCCCGCGCATCACGCGTCCTGAGATAAATTCCAAACACGTTGAAATCGCGTAAGGAACGGGACACTCAAACCACGCTGAAATCGTGAGAGGAGGTCCAAAAACAACCCGCCCAGGCGTGTACCAAACACAACCTGAGATAAAACCCGCCCAGGACCGCGCATCACGCGTCCTGAGATAAATTCCAAACACGCTGAAATCGCGTAAGGAACGGGACACTCAAACCACGCTGAAATCGTGAGAGGAGGTCCAAAACAACCCGCCCAGGCGTGTACCAAACACAACCTGAGATAAAACCCGCCCAGGCCCGTGCATCACGCGTCCTGAGATAAATTCCAAACACGCTGAAATCGCGTAAGGAACGGGACACTCAAACCACGCTGAAATCGTGAGAGGAGGTCCAAAAACAACCTGCCCAGGTGTGTACCAAACACAACATGAGATAAAGTCCGCCCAGGCCCGCGCATCACGCGTCCTGAGATAAATTCCAAACACGTTGAAATCGCGTAAGGAACGAGACACTCAGACCGCGCTGAAATCGTGAGAGGAGGTCCAAAAACAATCCGCTCAGGCGTGTACCAAACACAACCTGAGATAAAACCCGCCCAGGCCCGCGTATCACGCGTCCTGAGATAAATTCCAAACACGTTGAAATCGCGTAAGGAACGGGACACTCAAACCACGCTAAAATCATGAGAGGAGGTCCAAAACAACCCGCCGAGGCGTGTACTAAACACAACCTAAGATAAAACCCGCCCAGGCCCGCGCATCACGCGTGCTGAGATAAATTCCAAACACGCTAAAATCGCGTAAGGAACGGGACACTCAAACCACGCTGAAATCGTGAGAGGAGGTCCAAAACCAACCCGTCCAAGCATGTACCAAACACAACCTGAGATAAAACCCACCCAGGCCCGCGCATCACGCGTCCTGAGATAAATTCCAAACACGTCAAAAATGCGTAAGGAACGGGACACTCAAACCACGCTGAAACCGTGAGAGGAGGTCCAAAAATAACCCGCTCAGGCGTGTACCAAACACAACCTGAGATAAAACCCGCCCAGGCCCACGCATCACGCATCCTGAGATAAATTCCAAACATGCTGAAATCGTCTAAGTAATGGGACACTTAAACCACGCTGAAATCGTGAGAGAAGGTCCAAAAACAACCCGCCCAGGAGTGTACCAAACACAACCTGAGATAAAACCCGCCCAGGCCCGCGCATCACGCGTCCTGAGATAAATTCCAAACACGCTGAAATCGTGTAAGGAACAGGACATCTCTTAGCGTATCACACGCGAGAGAGAGAAAGGAGTGGTACAAACACTGGAACGTATTCCAAGTGCTCTTAACCAAAGAAGAAGAAACACAGGGACACATCCAAGTGTTTCGAAATGGTATGAGCATTGGAACGTATTCCAAATGCTCTAAACCAGAAAAGGAGAAACATAGAGACATATCCCCGTGTTCCGGAAAGAAGGAGAAACATAGGGACATATCCCTGTGTTTCGGAACAAAAGGAAAACCTCTCAGCGTATCAAACGCGAGGGAGGAAAAGACTGTGCAAGAAAGCGCAGTCATCCAAACGCATATCAAACGCGAGAGGAGAAGGGTTGGTCCAAACGCATGCCCAAATGTGAGAGAAGAAAGGTAATAGTCAAAACTGAACCGGAACTTCTCTAAATGAACAGTACATACAATACCGTGCATAAACAAGAAAGAAACAAGATAGGTATAATGATGCAATACAATACATGACGTTAAAGGAATGCAATGAACAGACAAAGCGGCGCTTTAGGAAGCACCTCATGAGGTGAGTGGCGGTAAACCGCTCTACTCCGATTGGGATCTCCCCTCATGTTCCTCGAACACTTACCTTCAACTCGCAGTACAAAGGTCCTAAAATGCTGACAAGGAGCAACGTTTGTTAGGGAAACCACAGATGCCGCTTTTCTTCCTGATCATATTCACAACTTTCCCTATTCTTCAATGGGGTGACAGACTAGGTTGGATCAGTATCCAGAATTGATGTGCATACATGCTTGATACCTCAACCTATGGGCCTTCCATACAGATTTCAAGCCGGGGATACACCCCTGGGTATTCAAACCAGACTTTAGTCTTAGAAATTCCAAACCTTTGCATTCTAGGCAACAACCATTCGAACTCTAGTTTTCACCATCACGATTGATCTCCTAGGAACTCATCGCAAACACAACCAAGGTACCCTCTGGAAGGGATTGGTACTCCGTGAGAGCACTTCTGATTGCCATTCTGGCTTTGAAACAGTTAACACAGTATTCTGTTCACTTCGAACACACAGCTCGTACAGCACACTGCTCATTCTGAACACACAACCCATAACATAGTATTCGGTTTATTTTGAACACACAGCTCATTCTGAACACACAACCCATTCTGAATACCGCGCATTCTGAACACACAGCCCATAACAAAGTACTCTGTTTATTCTGCACACGGCTCATACAGCGCACTGCTCACTCTGAACACACGAGCTATAACGCAGTACTTGATTTACTCTGCACACGGCTCATTTTGAACAAACAGTTCAAACTGAACATACGGGATGCAAAGACGGAACTTGCAGAAGTTGAAACACCCTCAGATGTTCCAAATTTTCCCTCTTTTCTTTTGCTTTATAGTCCGGAACCCATATAGCTTCAGATAGGTCTTGGTTCTACTGTTCTCACAAGACCTGGGTTGAACCTTGCAGTTTTATGAAAGAACAAATCCTGTTTTGCACAAATGTAGAGAATGGCACAGCACTCTGAGCCAAAACGAATCTTTTTTGAAATTAAGAAGTGAGTTCTTAACCGGGTATTGAGCTTACGACTAAACACAGCGCACTACGACTCAGCAAAGAAAAACAAAAGGTAAACAACCTAAACACAACGAGAAACACTCGAAATGACCCAAAACAAGAATCGAGACAAAACAAAAGACACGACACTCAGACGTGCACAGGGAGCCTGTTTCTCTGGGTATTGTTTCCCACCCTTTCTCATTTGTGATTCTCACATCACTCGGCCCTCAGGCTCTGTTTTTCTGAAAAAGCCCTTTTCCTCACTTTTTCTCTCCACGCACATCTCTCTATTCTTTAATCTCTCATTTTTTATCCCTCCCCTGGGCGGTTGATTGATAAACAAGAAGTTGTGGGCTCATGCCCAACATTATTAGCTCGCAGCTATTTCCTCCGGTGACATTTAGTCGATGCCCCAGATTAGGGAGTGGAGTATCTTGATCCATTCTGATTCGTACTTCGCACTTGGCTTGATACCTCGCTGTTCGGAGGGTGAGAGAGCTTTCAGCCCTTTTGTTATTAACATCAGTTGTGCCCTTTGTAGCGAATAGAGTGCCCTTCCTGGCAAGTATGTTGGCAACAGGGAAAAGACAGAACACCTGACTCGACTGTGCCCCTAGTCCACATTTTGACCATTTTTTTGTTTTGGCTTTCTACTAAAACAATTTTGACCAAAATAAGAGTTAGATTAGCATACTTGTTCGATTTTCTGATTTGAAATCATGCTAGTCAGGCTATGAGCACTGAAAATTTTCCTTTTTTGGGTCCAAGAAATGGTCCAATTTTGGAAAATAATGAAATAATTTTCGAGAGAATTAGTCAACTTCAGTAAAAATTCTCAAAAACTATTTTTGCAAATGGCCACTGCTCAACGAGCACGGAACCTACTCTTGAGATACACAACCCCAGATCCAAAACAATGGAAAATTGCCCCTTGTCTGAAGGACACTGCACAGCAATGGAAAGTTGCCCCTTGTTTAAATAGCACCACAGCACACTGTATGGCAACGGAAAGTTGCCCCTTGTTTGGATAGCGCCGCAGCACATGGCAAGCAGTCCTCATAGTGACAATTATAACCGAATTCTCGAATACAGAGAAGACAAAGATGATCAAAACCATTATATGGACACAATTGATTTGGAAGTGTTTGTGGTTGGACTTCAGGATGAAGTTGCCTATGTATCCCAAACATGGGAATCAAGCCTTACGTAGTTCCGGTTAAGGTACACGCGGGTATTAACCTCTTCTTTTACGCTCTAACTTTTGCCAAGGCCGCCCTTCTGGGTTTTCAACCTTGCGAGCTTTGTTTTTCTTTTCTATTCATTTCTTTTCTTCTTTTTTTTTTGTTCAGAATTTTTCATTTTCTTCATTTTTCTTTTTCTCTTTTTTTTTTCGTTCTTTTCTTTTTTTTTTCTTTTTTCTTCTTCATTTGCTTTAACTTTTGCCTGGGTCGCCCTTCCGGGTGTTCGGCCCAGCGAGCCTCTCAAGGATAAAAGTGTAACTTTGTCCATGTCAAATGGTTTTGGGATCTCGAAGCCATCTAAACCCAGAAGAATGGTTGATGTTCGCTGATGATGTAGGAGTCCATCCAATGGGGGGCTGAATTGCCCCCAGTGTTGTGGATAAGAACTTAGTTATCCTTCAGCATACTTTCTTCTTTCCTCCCTTCTGGGATTTGGCATTCTTGCCGATCTTCATTGATTTGTGGAATTATCCATCTTTGGCTCTTCGAGCATAATCTGATATTTTTTGCCCCTAGTTCGAGGGGTAATTCTGATCTAGCTTTGCAAGCTTCTTTTGACGACGTCTGACCTTCTTGCCCCTAATTCATAGGCTGCTTCGAATCTGGCCACACAGGCCTCACATTGTGATTGACCGTTGGACATTCTGAATCCAAGTTCAAGGTTTGAAAGCAAAGGGGTTGAGTCTCGAGGCTAAGAGCGATCCCAGGCTGCACAATCTCAAGAGCGATTCCACACAGGTCTTCGCAGGACCGAGCAAAACATTTTTTGAAATCTTTTAAGAAAGTAACAAATCGCTTGCATTGAAGACAGTGTAGAACCAATCTGGATCAAGCTAGGATCCTTCCCAGTACTCACGTTAACAAACATGATTTCATTCATTAAGGGCTTAGCATGCCTTTCTTTCTCTCAAATGATCAAATTTTGTAAATCTCGAGGAATTCCTTCCTGTTTGTTTTCACCACAGTGTTCAAAAAGTTTTGAAAAACTTAATGCAATGACTTAAAGACACGGAAGAAGTAGGTGAAAATGCACTGCCATTTCATTCAAACTTGCTGGCACAACAAGCTCAAAGCAGAAACAAGCACAAAAGCATGAAAACCACAGCTGTTTTATTCAGATCTTCTGGTGTAACTGGCTCCATGGCAGAAATAGAATCAAAAGAAAGCAAAAAGACAAACACAAAACAAAATAATGATATCCGAGATAACACCCCTGGAATCAGCCAACTTCTGTGCAACAGGACTGACTCGATACAACAAGATAGACCTGACTGACATAGTACAAAAAGACTGACTATATACAAGACAACAAAATTGACTGAATACCCAAGTCAGAAAGCACAAAAACCAGCATTTGTAAATGCTCAAAATAGTGCGTGCCATACGCCACATCTGAAGTAAATTGAGTGCCGCCCGCAGGTGGTTCATTCCCTGATCACATCACATTATCCTCCAGATTCACTGATCCAGTGATGATAGACTTTGCTGAGCTTGGCGGGAGGACGACCCCGTTGTCAAACAAATCCTGTACTTCGTGGCGAAGACGGAAGCAATTATCGGTGCCGTGACCGATTTGTTGATGGTATGCACAGTACTGGGTAGCGTCATGACTAGACAGAAGACGACTAGGAAGAGGCCGAGGCTCGAGGGGTTTGAGATGCCCCTTTTCAGCAAGGATCTGAAGCGCCTTGGACAAAGGCATGTAGAGGGCATGGAAGACCCTACGACCTCGGGGTAAATACTTCGAGGTTTGCGGATTTTTGCCGTACGTACTAGCAAAGGGGTTGGCAGGTGCTGACTTGGTTTTCTGATCTTTTCCGGGTGCAGGATTAGATCTAACAGGATCGTTTCCAGTATGACGGCCCTTCTCCGGGTTCTCCCCTTAGCTTGAACTGCCCTCAGTCTGAGTGGAGAAAGTGTTATTCATAGTTTTTGCAACAACAGCGAGCACCTATTGTTTGTTCAGTCCCCTGGCTTTCAAAACCTCAACAACCTGCAGAAGTTGTTCATAGGGATCAGTGTCTACCCCCACCTTGTTCTTACCACTCGCCTCAGCTCGGGCGAAGGTTTGGGTTGCTACATCAGTGCGAAGTCCTGTTGTTGTCGACATGTCATTGCTGAAACTTGGGATGGCTTCAGGTTGACTGAGTTCAATTACAATTCGCCCCAATAGTAGAGGCTCTTCTGGCATGAAATTTCTGGGATATGATGTGGTCGATGGCAGAGCCGACATTCCGTAGGCTAGATCAGCAACAGATCTCTGAAGATCGCCGATCATTCCATCAGCTCAAAAGTGGTGGGCTCACGGGTTTGAGATAATTGAGGTTCCCAGATTGGATGTGCAGCAGGTGACCTGGGCGGACGTTGCATCTCAACATCGGTCTCACCCTGTATGTGATTCTGTGGTTTAGTGTCACTGCCATGACCACAATTTCTTCTGGATTCTATGTCATCATAAGTCTACTGAACTGAACAGAGGTGACGTGACTGGTGGTTGACGGATCTGATGAACCGGTGAGCCTTGACTGGCCCTTTTCTACCTTGCCTCAGCGAAGGAGAACACTGGTTGCTCTGAACCAAATCTCTGAACTGAAAGAGAAAACAGGCAGCATCTCAGCCCAATTTCACCAAAACAGACATAAGCATAGCTGAATAACTATATTCGACCACTAATCACTGTTCCCCAAATTACTGCCCCAAATCTGAATCTGATATCCGCAGATATAACTGATTCTCAAAATACTGATGCCTGCAGGCCTGATACCCAGACTTGCAAACTGATACGTAACCTGTAGAGGAACACTCTAACAGCACATAACAAGCAAGTAAGAGCGAAAACACCCCTATGTTGGGGTAGGGTTTCCCTGTCCTATTTTGTCAGGAGCTAGGGTTACACTACGCACACAACGGTTTCAAACAACCTAAAATTGGGTAAGCAACTTGTCCTAGTTTGGAATAGTCACTATGGATTCCGATATGTACTAGGTCGAATGGTCAAAAAAGGTGCCTCAGTAAAAATCGAGGTTTGTGTTCCTGTCGTGGCAGAGCCCGTAACCGGTCAGCCTTATGGTACGCTTCTCGAAGTGAGCCTCTACCAAACCGTTCAGGAATAGCATACGGCAAACAGGGTGTCCTAGGCACACCAATGCAAATGCAATGCAAAGAGACACATAAGTGTAAACAAAACAAGATATCATGAGTTCGTGTCAAGCTCTCAAACTCCCCAGTAGAGTCGCCAGAAACTGTAGACGCGCCCTAGGGCTTCATGCTACTACAGTTCGGACTCAATGTCATGGTTCTTAATCTGATCTCACAATGTGCGATGTGAGATTGATAAATCACCAAAGAGTCCAAATCCAGCAAATCGTTTTGGAAAACTGATTTTTAAGAAAGAAGTGCCAAACATGGACTGCTTTGCCAGATACAGAGTCGCCACCTAAATATTTTATTTTGGGAGAATTTAGGAAACCCTGACTCCTGCCTAAGGCCACGTGTCCATCATCACCAAAGTTGCCTCGGCTCGGGAACTTGGATACGATTGGGGAAGGTCATCTATGACCACCCCCGCTCACCCGATCAAAGATCGGCCTGTACTAAACATGATATCTTGATTTTGAAAACACATGTGTTCTTATTCCGGTTAATTTGCTAGAATTTACTATGTGATGCACACAACACACAAGTATAGACTAGATTGCCTAATTCGGAACAAAGCATCACATATCTGTTTGTTTGAAAATGGTTTGAAGTTTGCTACTCGCGAGTAGGCTAAAACACGGATTTCAATGAATCGTTCCAATTCAAGTAATCCAACCTTCACCCACAGGCATTCATACAGTTATATCATATAAGCAATTAGCCTCATGGCAAGCATGCTGTCATGGCAAAACTCACACTCATGCAAGATGCTAAAGCATAAACACTCACAGTGTACTCCGAGCCAAAACAAGAAACTAGTTAGTAATCATGCATGATCCTAGTTCATGTTAAAATGGCTAATGTATCGCATGCAAAGTGCAACTTGAATAGGCTCGGCTAATCTAAAATGGCATATGAGATGCGACAATTCAATACATGTATTCAACTTGGAATTGAAATACAATGCAGTTAGTATGATGCGCCGAACCCGGGGCATGCAATACAGATGAATGGTGCAAACATGTATAGCATAAGGATGCTAATTGAAATATGCCCTAAAAACTAACCATCATAAGCGGTTAAGTAAAAGGGAGAAAGAAGTGGGGGTTGGAAGATATGCATCAAACACACGCACGCTTATTACAACAATTGGCTCTCTCGAGGGAGAGACCGAAAGAATAATACAAACCATCTAATTAACTAACTAACAAGTTAATTAATTATTACACAACCAAATCGAAATAAATAACTATTCTAAGTTATTAAAACACTGAAATGGCCTCGAGGCGAGGGATGAATGCATGCTCGGATGGCTTCGCTCGGAAATCCATCACCATGCTTCATGTTGCCTCTATTTGCACTGCTGTGTACCTCTGGAAACTGTGAAAATTCCCAACACACTTCTGATTCACCCCATGGGCACTGTGGAAGGCCATCAGCCAAGGGATATGACCATCGGCCAAAGGATAAAGGTCATCGACCAAAACTGAGGCTCTCGGCCAAATATTGTTAGCCGACCGGCACTGAAGATAGCCAATCGGCCATCCCTTCCTGTAAAATGCTCCTTTTGCTGCAACAGAGGACAGACAGAGCATGGCAATACATTTGCAAGACAATGTTTGCAACCACACCCCTTATCACGTTTAAGACTCAAAGGGTGTAGTTCTCGGCCCTCGGACCATCAATCACGCATTTCAATGCATGATGGCCAAATGAGCCAAGTGTGCAATTCAATATCAAATGAAATGCACAAAACACATAAGGGACCTTAACCTCTATCATGTGTGATCAAGAGGCAAGGCAATGCACACATAATGCAATGCAACTTAAGCATGCAAGCAAGCATGCAAACAACTCAAGCATGATACAAATCTTATGCAACATGAGCATGCAAGCATACAATATGTAATAGGCATACAACCTAAATATGCAAACATGCATAGCATGCAACAACATGTAAAATGAAACAAGCATGCAACAATATGATAAGATGGACTTAAACCAAAATGGGCTATTCTCAAACATGCCCAAATCAGTGGCCAAAGTGCTAAGAAATGATGGACAAAAACACATACAAACATGCACATGTGATGGCCTATCACCTAGGCATAAGAGGGTAACTTTCAAGAGCACTTAAAAGTGGACAAATATGGACATGTGACAAATATGGTAAGCTCTGAAATCATGTTAGGAAAGGTGCCAAACCAACCAATCAAAACAAGTAAATCATGCAAGAAGGCTCGAGGCTTAAGGCCAGCCAAGGTGTTCAAACCAAGGCTATGTGAAACATGATGCAAATGGCCAAAGTGAACCAAAACAGTCCTAAAGCATGCCAAAGTAAGCCTAAAACATGCAAGGAATGAGGTCAAAACATGCTAGAAAGATGAGCATAAAACATGAAGCATGCAACACTACAAAGGAGATGTTACACTACGCCTATCAAGACCAAACATGGCATGACTTAACCAATGAAAAACAGGGTTATGGCATGTTAAAATGAGCCCAAAAACCCACTTAGATGGCATCCCAAAGACCTAAACATGGAAGCATACACAATGATCCATTCAAGAGGCATAAAACATCAACTCTTTAAAACATTAAAGGAGTGATAAATGCAAGTGTTCAAGCATGAAACATGGACTGAAATAGTATAACAAATGATGCCAAATCATTGAAATGGTCCAAGTAAAGCATGCTAGTGACTTGGACACTTAAAGCTAACAAGCTAGATGCCTTATGGCTATAGAAAGCATGGCATACATGGTCAAAAAAACTCAAATCAGAGCTTAAGCATGTTACAAAAAGGCTAAAAGCTTCATGGAGTTGAGCCAAAATCATGCTAGAATGACATGTTACAACATGATGCATATTAAGGCAAATTAGGGGATTGCAAGACAAGTATATGGAGCATGTAAGAGACCATTAAACCAACTTGAAATAGAGGTATATCATGGCAAAATAACACCAAATACTTGCTGAAATGGAGCTAAAACGAGCTAAGCAAATATGCTACCAATATAAGCCATTTATACTAGCATACAAGACAACAAGGAGAGGGGATGACCCTCTCCTATTTAGGACCCCAAAACCACCTTCCCACCACTAAAAATCCTCTGGATTTTAGTGGTAAAAAGGTCATGCAAAGCTAAGAACAAGGGCCAAAAGGGATGGCCTAAAACAGGCCAAACAAGGCCTAGGGGGTAAACAAACCCAAACCAAAAAATGACCTTAAACAAAGATGTAAAGCATTAAAAATCAGAACTTATTGTATTTTAGAGTTAAGCTTAAAACATAAGCAAGAAGGATAAAAGCTTAAGCAAGAATGGGGTATTAAAAGCAAATTTGCTCACCCTTGTAGAACCTCTTCAAGAACAAAGCTCCAGCAACTTTTCCAAGCTTAAACCACTTCAAGAACTCTGAAACTAACTCCTAGTGCCTCAGCAACAAGAGGATGGTGTATTGCTAGGTGCTGTAGTGCAAAAGTGTGAACAAAACACCCTTTTGAGCACAAATACACACACAATATATAGAGAGAGGGAACTATGAGATAGATAGATATATATCTTCTATCTTAGATTTTGGAACCCTAGAGAAGGGAGGAGGGCCTCCCCTCTTATAGAAATCCAATTCCAAGGCTTCGTAAGCAAGCTAATCAAGGGGCAAATCCCTCCATACACGTGTATGGAGGGGGGGGGGGAGGAATTGTGCATGCCAGCTGTGACAGCTGGCATAAAATATCTGCATAAAGCAGATGAACAGGGTTCGGCCAGAAAACATGGCCGATCGACCAACACAAGGGCCGACCGACCAAATAATGTGCCGATCGGCCAACACTGTGGGCCGATGGAAAGAAACCAAGGCCGGTGGCCTCAAGCCTTGGCCGATGGGTTGAGGGGATGGCCAACAAGCCACCCTCTTCCTCAGAAGCAAAAACACAAGTGCTTGGTCCACAACCACACAAACAGACAAATTGAAGATCTTGAGGCAAGGCGCGCGGCCGAGACCTCCGGGAACTCAAAACGAACACGAACATGGATGATCATCGAGTGTTCAAACGATGACGTCCAAGTCTTGAGGGCTGTCAAAAATGAGGTGTCTACAGACATGTTCAAAAGCGAAAAACTATTTCACTACTAAAAATTGGACTTTTTGCGACGGTCTCAAATGTCGCAAAAGGTCCATATATCGTCACAAAAGACTTTTTGCAACGGGAAATGGGGGGTGGCGGAAGGGGGCGTGACAAAAAGTATTTGCGACGATTACAAACCGTCGCTTTCTTATGGCGACGGCTAATCAATGGTTTTGCGACGGTTTAACCCGACACAAAAAAGGGTAAAAAACTTCACTTTTAGTGACGATGTTAGTTGCCGTTGCCAAAATTTTTTAGCGACGGTATTTGACGTTGCGAAAAGTATTATTAGCGACAGTTTAAACCGTCGCTAAAGATTTAAACTAATATGTATATGCTACTGGTTAATCCGTCGCTAATAAAATGTAAGGAAATGATGATTACATTAGCGATGGTTATTATTGTCGCAATAAAATTATTTTCATAAAATCAATATATATTTTATTAATTCATTCCCTGTACAAATTATTAATATTTTCTAAAATAAAATACATTCACATTCACATCCACACACATCAATATTCACATTCACAAAATCATACGTATATATATATATATATGTACCTTGTAACAATTGTCAACCAAATATTCTTTACAAAAATATATAAAGCATCCTCCAACAATACTAATAATTTTTGATATTCAAGAACATAAATTTTTGTATCTAAAGCAAAACAAAAGTATCGACAATACAAATAAAAAAAAGCATAACTATGATAGTTTGTTTTAATATCAATAGTAAGCTCCAATATCAATATGCGAAGATATCATCACGTACTCAAAATGGGCTGCATCTGCAAAAAGAAACACAAAAAAAAAAAACATCATTTACAATATAATAAATTTCAAGTTTACAGAAAATGTAAAACGTTTGATATTTATTTCAAAAAATAAATAAATACAAAAAAGATTGTAAGCTGCAATATCGACATGTGAAGATATCATCACGTACTCAAGAACAAGTTTTGTTAACATCCGACGCCGTTTGACCATTTTAGTGAGTCAACCGGTTCGAAAAAGAGTTTCTAAAGAACAAGTTTTCGTAAACAGAAATTAGACTCTAGATTTAAAACCAAGAATCAGTTTCGAGTTCCATCTTCTCCTACAAGTCACGTGTGCCTAGTACGTTGTGTGTGTCAAGTTTCGTTGACATCTGAGCCCGTTTGAGCATTTTAGTGTGTCAACCAGTTCGAAAAAGAGTTTGTGAGGAATAAATTTTCATAAACGGAAATTAGGCTCTAGATTCAAAACCGGGAATCGGTTTCGAGTTCTGTCTTCTCCTACAAGTCATTTGTGCCTAGTTAGTCATGTGTGTCAAGTTTCGTTGACATCGGATGTCGTGTGAGCATTTTAGTGAGTCAACCGGTTTGAAAAGGAGTTTTTAAAGAACAAGCTTTAATAAACGGAAATTAGGCTCTAGATTCAAAACCAAGAATTAGTTTCGAGTTCTGTCTTCTCTTACAAATCATTTGTGCCTAGTTAGTTATGTGTGTCAAATTTCGTTGGCATCCGACGCCGTTTGAGCATTGTAGTGAGTCAACCGGTTTGTAAAAAAGAGTTTCTAAATGACAAGTTTTCACAAACAGAAATTAGGCTCTAGATTTAAAATCGGGAATCGGTTTCGAGTCCTTTCTTTTCTTACAAGTAATTTATGCCTAGTTATTCAAGTGTGTGAAGTTTCGTTGACATCCGACGCCGTTTAGCCATTTTAGTGTGTCAACCAGTTTGAAAAAGAGTTTTTAAAGGATAAGTTTTCACAAACGGAAATTAGACTTTAGATTCAAAATTGAGAATCAGTTTTGAGCCCTGTCTTTTCCTACAAGTCATTTGTGCCTAGTTGGTCGTGTGTGTCAAGTTTCGTTGACATCTAGAGCCTTTTGAGCATTTTAGTGTATCAACTGGTTCTCACTATTTTGTTGTGATTGGTAATGCCAAACAAACTTATAAGATCAATATCACAATGTGTAAATATTAATTATTAAGATTAGTTAAACAAACTAGTGCCATATTATACAATAAAATCATTATATTTAAATATGAATCCATTATTGAAAATATTTTTGCAATCTAATGTCTGCTAACAACAATTAAATTACATACAGATTAGAAACACTTTATAATATTGAATTTCCAAATCGGTTTGTATAATCTATTTTGACTTACATTTTAAGTTCTATTCTAATTAAAGTATTGGGTTTCTATTGCACTTTATTCAGACCATTTACATATTATTCTAGAAATGTGTTTGCCAGGGAAACACTGATTTATCAAACCTATTAAAAGAAGAATGATGAAGAGACAGAATGAGGAAATGGGTAGTTTTCCATAACTTGTTGAGTTTGAGAGTCGAAAGGTTTGAGATTGAATTGAATGATAAATTGAGCCGAGGAACTAACTAGAAAGGCAGCAACTAACAATCTATGAAAATGATTTGCTTCCAATTAAATCTCATTTACTAGCCAATACACAACATTCAACTCCACCTACATTTCAGACCATAATTTTAATAAGAACAAGAATATTTTTTTTTAAAAAAAAACTATAAAAATAGAAATATCATATATACATGTGTATTATACATTACCTAGAATACTAACTCCTATAACAAAATTGGAAAAAAAAAAAAATAGAGTAAGGGCTGGTAAAGAGAGTTTGTAGAGTCTGCGAAAGCGAGAGAGATTGTGAGGGTATGCTAATTGAAGTTACATTTAACGTAAGCAACAACAAATAATCGGTGTTTAAAGCTAAACTACAAGGTTGGGAGGTCAAGACAAGACCTGTTTCAAAGCCATACTTTTCAATATCCTTATATCAATCTTCAATGCGATTGGGAGATCGAAGATCGAAGCAAAATAAGATCTTCAAATGGTTCAATGTCTTCATGGTATTTTCTTTCCCATTTGAGCTACCATTCTTTAGTAGCCATAGTAAAGCAGGAACAACATCGACACTCTCAACGCATGCACGTATATCGTCACTGTGATTACAGAGATTACAGACTATAATCCCTCAGTGCTGCTGGAAAGGTTTCTTAAAGGTCCTATCAGCAAGTTATCAACAACGTTTCCAGCCATTAGCCCCTTCTGTAGTTGCTCCCATAGTACTGACACTACTTCTTCAATTGGAAGCAGTAGCAGCCTGCATCTTTACACCAAGTGATCTTGATCGAAAAGGAGACATGAGTACAGGAACTGCCTGAGAATGAGATCCAACAGCACTGAAAACTGTTAGGAAAAATATATGATTCCCCCCCCCCCACAAGTAAATCGATCAATGGGAATAAAAACTAATGCGGAAAAATTAAATCAAAAGCAACACAAGAATTTTACGTGGTTCCCTCAATGTAAAGTACGTCCACGGGATCGAAATCCGATTCCACTATCAACCAAATAAGTTTCCAAGTGATTACAAACAAGACATGAATGGTCTCACAAACCACCCTTAGGTGAATTCCAAATAATCACAAATAAACAAGAAGAAAGACCTCACCAAATAGATGAACCAAAATCTTCAGAACCAGAGTTGAAGAAGACCCAAAAATTATAGACCCAAATCAGCCGAATAACTGAACATCCCAAAACTCACTGAAAAAGCTTGATTGACGAATTGAATTTCCAATGTTCTAGTAGACACATCACACTTGTGTTTAAGAACAAAACCCACCAAAGACCACCTATGGCAGTCGCACCACACCTCCTTTTTTCCTAGGGAAAAAACAATACCAAAAATATGTATTGTAAATCTAAGGTTTTTTTATCAAAACCTTAGTTGTTTCCAAACTAAATTGGGTCTCCACAAAATTAGATAAAACTCTTTTAATAAACCAATTGGGTCCCACACTCCAATAAGGAGGTATACCCAACAATTCTCCCCCTACTGACTTAGGTGGAGATATCAACCATACCCGCCAAAGTTTGACACTTCAAATGTTTGTCCCTCGACAAAGTCTTTGTCAACATATCTGAAATATTATCATCTGTGTGAACCTTTTTGAGTTGTAACAATTTCGAATCTAACACATCACGAATCCAGTGGTATCTCACATCAATGTGTTTTGATCTCAAATGAAAAGTAGAATTTTTACTCAAGTGAATAGCATTTTGACTATCACAATAAAGCACATACTTTTCTTGCTTGAAACCCAACTCTTGCAAAAATTTCTTCAACCATAACTCTTCTTTGCAAGCTTCCGTAATGGCAATAAATTTAGCTTCGGTAGTCGAGAGAGCAACACATTTTTGTAATTTAGATTGCCATGCCACAGCTCCTCCTGCAAAAGTCATCAAATACCCCGAAGTAGATTTCCTAGAATCAACATCACCGGCCATGTCAGAATCCATGAGCCCATCAAACATCGGCTTACCATCTCCAAAACACAAACACACCTTCGAAGTCCCTTGAAGATACCTTATAATCCATTTTACCGTTACCCAATGTTCTTTACCCGGATTAGAGAGAAAACGACTAATCACACCAACGGCATGAGCAATATCCGGCCTTGTACAAACCATGGCGTACATCAAAGAACCAACTGCTGAAGCATAAGGAATTTTGCGCATCTCTTCCTTGTCTTTCTCACTTGTAGGACATTGATTCGAACTAAGATTGAAGTGACCCACAAGTGGACAGCAAACTAGCTTTGCTTTATCCATGTTGAATCTCTCAAGAACCTTCTCAATGTAGCCTTCTTGAGACAACCAAATCAATCTCTCTTTGCGATCACGAACAATTTTCATACCAAGTATTTGCTTTGCCGGTCCCAAATCTTTCGTAGCAAAAGATTTACTCAACTCTAACTTCAACTTGTTAATCATGGTAGAATCTTGACCCACAATTAACATGTCATCAACATAAAGCAAAAGAATAATAAATTTACCATCCGGGAAATTTTTCACAAACACACAATGGTCCGAAGTGGTTTTAGAAAAACCATTATTCATCATGAAAGAGTCAAATTTTTTGTACCATTGCCGCGGAGCTTGCTTGAGACCATACAAACTTTTCTTCAATTTGCAAACAAATTTCTCTTTCCCTTTCTCTACAAAACCTTCCGGTTGCTCCATGTAAATTTCTTCTTCAAGGTCACCATGAAGAAATGCGGTCTTCACATCAAGTTGTTCAACTTCAAGGTTCATACTTGCAGCCATGCCAAGTACAACCCGAATCGAAGACATTTTCACAACCGGCGAGAAAATCGCATCAAAGTCAATACCTTTCTTTTGCCCAAAGCCTTTCACAACAAGACATGCTTTGTACCTCAAATTCTTGCTATCATTCTTCAATTTGAAAACCCACTTATTTTTCAGAATTTTCCTCCCCTTAGGCAACTTCACTAAATCATAAGTCTGGTTTTCAAGTAAGGAATTCATCTCCTCGTCCATGGCCTTTTTCCAATCACCTTTCTTTGCATGCTCAATTGCTTCTTGGTACCTCTCAGGCTCCCCTTGATCAGAAATCAACACAAACTCATTGGGAGGATACTTTCTCGAAGGTTTTCGGTCCCTTGTAGATTTCCTTAACTCAAGTTGTGGTGGCGGTTCTTGAGTTGGATGCTCTTCCTCAATTTATGGCTCAACTTCATTAGGATTAGCAGCATCCTCTACATCTTCAATAGGTGGCTGCACATCTCCCCCATTTTCATCATCAACTGAAGATGAAGGAGATGGATCCATGTCAATGAGATCACTAGATTTTGGCTCCGGTTGATCACCTTTGCCAAAGTCTTCAATTGTTTGGTTTTCAAGAAACACAACATCATGACTTCGAATAACTTTCTTGTCGACTGGATCCCACAATCTATACCCGAATTCATCACACCCATAGCCAAGAAAAATACATTGTCTTGACTTACTATCAAGTTTGGACCTCTCATCCTTTGGAATGTGAACAAAGGCTCGACAACCAAACACTCTCAAGTGCTCATAAGATACATCTTTGCCGGTTCAAACTCTTTCTGGAACATTACCATTCAAAGGATAGGAAGGAGACAAATTGATCACGTCAACCGCTATCTTCATTGCCTCACCCCAAAAAGATCTTGGCAATTTAGCTTGTGAAAGCAAACACCTTGTTCTTTCCACAATGGTGCGGTTCATCCTCTTGGCAACCCCATTTTGTTGAGGAGTCTTCTTAACTGTCTTTTGGTGCCGAATACCTTGGTTGCGACAATACTCATCAAATGGCCCAATGTATTCACCACCATTGTCTGATCGGATGCACTTCAATTTCTGCCCTGTTTCTCTTTCAACCATGGCCTGAAAATGCGTAAATACTTCTAGAACTTGATCTTTAGTTTTTAGTAGAAAAGCTCAAACTTTCCTTGAATAATCATCAATGAAAGTAGCAAAATAAAGTGCACCACTATGTGTTCTAACTTTCAAAGGACCACAAACATCCGAATGAATCAACTCCAACACATTTTCTTTTCTAGAAGCAACATTTTTATGAAAAGAAACTCTATGTTGTTTACCGCCAAACAATAAACACAAGTTTTAAGATGTGTACCTTTCAAACCGGTAGAAGCTCTTTCTTGAACAAAACTTGTAGCCCCTTTTCACTCATATGGCCAAGCCGTTTGTGCCACAATTCGGTAGAAGTATCATCTTCAAGTGCATTGACAACACCTTTACAAATTTTTCCTTGCATCGAATAAAGTGTATGAGTCTTCTTGCACTTAGCCACCACCAAAGAACCCTTTGTGAGCTTCCATATTCCATCACCAAATTTGTTGTTGAAGCCTTCATCATCTAGCTTCCCAGTAGAGATCAAATTGAGGCGAATATTGGGAACATGCCTCACATCTTCAAGCAACAACTTGCAGCCCAAATTTGTTTCCAAGCAAACATCACCCATGCCAATAATCTTGGACAAACCTTCATTACCCATTCGAATAGAACCATAATCTCCTTTGGTGTAGGTAGTGAAGAAATCAACTCAAGAAGTTACATGAAAAGAAGCACCAGAATCAATCACCCAATTGCTCTCTTGGCCCACAAAATTGATACAATCATCTTCACAAACGACCATGAGATCATCGGTAGTAACTGCTGTTGTGTCTTCTTACTTCTTATCCACACTTTTGTCACGCCTTTTCTCCTTGTTCTTGAGCTTTCGGCATTCTCGCTTCATGTGCCCTTTCTCATGGCAATAATAGCACTCAATGTATTTCTTTGAAAAAGAACCATCTTTTGATTTGTCACAGCTTTGATCACGACTATGATGAGTCTTACTCCTCCCCTTTATTTTGCTTCGGCCTCTCACAATGAATGTTTCCGAATGAGAGGAACTCGCTGATTTTCTTCTAGTTTCTTCATTCAATAAGCTACTAGTGACTTGGTCCATTGTGACAACTCCATCGGGTGCCGAATTACTAACTGTCACAACCTAAGTCTCCCAACTTTCGGGCAAAGAACTAAGTAGCATCAAAGCCTGCAACTCATCATCAAAAATAATTTTCATAGAAGCAAGTTGGTTAACAATACTCTTTATTTCATTCAGATATTCTAGCATAGGGCTGCCCTCTTTATATTTTAAATTAACCAACTTACGAAACAGAAAAGCTTTATTTGTGGCTGATTTCCTATCATAAAGGCCTTCTAATTTTTTCCATAAATCATGTGCTGAAGTTTCAGTAGCAACATGATGAAACACACTGTCATCAATCCATTGACGGATAACACCAACGACTTTTCGATTAAGCCTCTTCCATTCATCATCTTTCATATTATCAGGTTTGCCACTATCACCCTCAATAGGTCCATACAAATCTTTACAAAATAATAGGTCCTCCGTTTTAGTTTTTCAAGTTACTCAATTGCTTCCATTGAAGCTAAACATACGGCCCACAGTCCCTTCCATTGATTTACACAAATAAATAAACCCAAATAAACCGTAAGCTCTGATACCAGTTGTTAGGAAAAATATATGATTCCCCACAAGTAAATCGATCAATGAGAATAAAAACTAATGCGGAAAAATTAAATCAAAAGCAACACAAGAATTTTACGTGGTTCCCTCAATGTGAAGTACGTCCACGGGATCGAAATCTGATTCCACTATCAACCAAATAAGTTTCCAAACGATTACAAACAAGACACGAATGGTCTCACAAACCACCCTTAGGTGAATTCCAAATAATCACAAATAAACAAGAGGAAAGACCTCACCAAATAGATGAACCAAAATCTTTAGAACCAGAGTTGAAGAAGACCCAAAAATTATAGACCCAAATCAGCCGAATAACTGAACATCCCAAAACTCACTGAAAAAGCTTGATTGACGAATTGAATTTCCAATGTTCTAGCAGACACAGCACACTTGTGTTTAAGAACAAAACCCACCAAAGACCACCTATGGCAGTCGTACCACACCTCCTTTTTTCCTAGGGAAAAACAATACCAAAAATATGTATTGTGAATCTAGGGTTTTTTTTATCAAAACCTTAGTTGTTTCCAAACTGAATTGGGTCTCCACAAAATTAGATATAATATATAAAAATATTATAACCAATACCAAACTAAATTAAACTCTTTTAATAAACCAATTGGGTCCCACACACCAATAAGGAGGTATACCCAACAAAAACACTTTCACGTGTATCAATATGCTTAAACAACTGCTTCAAGGATTACTCTTGTTCCTGTACAGATGAAGAATTCTGCCCCAATTGCTCAATGCATTGGGCATGTAAGGTACTACACTCTCTGCCCCAATTGCTCATTCCATCTGGGTGTTCCATGTTACTACACTCTCGGTGCGTAATTTGGGAATGTAAGGTACTTGAGTAGTAAAAATCATCTATTTTTTAACCATTGAAACACCATTAAAACTGATCTGGGACAACAATGTATTATTAAAGGCCCCACATAAAGCCTACACAATGCAGATGTTGAATGATTTCTTTAATATTTCCAGGAGCAAAGAAAAAAAGCTCTAATGACTCCATAGACAAAGAAAAGTGAAGGTTGACAGTTCAAGTTGAAGGCACAGTAGGGAGCAGGAGGAGTTTAAAGAGAATGTGGGTCGACAGCCCTAAGTTACATGACATCATACCAAGGGGAAGCCCTAATAGAGCAGAAATAAAATAAATGTTAATTTTAAATAAACACAAGTTACTGGGGTAAGTTTTTTTAACGACATTAATTGAATTTTAGTAAATACATTAATATATTTCCTTTTTTTTTTTCTAGTAAGCAATTTATATAAGCATTCAGAAGAGAATTTTAAAAAGGTAAAATATTATAAATGAGGTGTCTTATGAATAAGATATTACACTCTAGCAAAAACTATGAACTGGACATTGACACGTATGTCCACAATTAGAGTTATATCAGAGTTATCCCTTAGATCTTTCTCTCATTTTTTATTTTTTTTGTTTTGAAGGGCATAAATCATTTGTGATACAGTGAAGCTGGATGCCCAATAGCAGTAACTGCTTCACAAAGATAAAATTGACTCTTTGAAATTGTTCAAAGCATGATAATTTTTTTGATTAGAATGATGTATTGATGAGCCAATAGAAGCCTCAATCAGTGTTTGCCAATGTCTACAGTGAGCAGGCAGTTTTCAACTAAAGAAATGCTTGCCAAAGAATATTAAAATGTGATTCTAACATAGAAAACTCACAAGAACAGGTCCCCAAAAATTGCAAATTGGAACACTATTTGGCTCTTAATTGCAGGTGATGATAATAATTAAACTAACCTTGAACCCATTTTTATAAGTGAATGTGGAGTTGGCGGCCCTGAATCATGATGTTTAGCATCCCCATTTCTCTCCTGAAATAAAAAGAATGAGATAGTTGTGGTCACCACTAGATATAGAAGCAAAGAAAATGTTATTAACATAATTATTCAAAACCTAATCAGTTTTTAAACAAATTCAAGCAAATGCCCAACACTAGAGCCTAAGTTTTTTCTTTTTCCCATTGTGTTGTTCCCACTGTTATTATGAAAACCTAATCAGTTTTTAAACAAATTCAGGCAAATGCCCCAAAAGAAATATGGACTAATCTCTGGTTAAACCATCAAATGAAAAATAAATATAGAGGCAGTTCTACTACTAGTTAGGCAAAATACCTCCTAGAATTAACTATTGTAAGTAGGCAATTCTACTACTGCCCTTATCCAGTGAAAGAACCAAAAAAAAAAAAAAAAGTGTTTTTCTCATTTCCATTTTTAAATGATTCAGTCAGTTCTCATTTATCTAATTTTGTGTATATGAAACCCAAAAACTAATAATAATGCATTTTATTAGCTAACACAAAATAGCAATATACTCCAATTTGTGCCACATGTATTTTCCAAAGTCAGAAAATAAGATAACATATACAATGAGTTACAATATCAGACCATGAACATGTCATCCTCTAGTGCCCCAAGCTAACCAGAGCACAGAGCAAAAAGCAACAAATAGAAGGGATATATCCTAAGCATCATAAACAACGGATCACAGCTTAGCAAAATCAGAAGGCCAAATAATCTACGTGCAGGGAAACAAAGATGCATGCTGCCTATTTATTTTTTTTATTAAGTAAAATATAGACATATGTTGCCTAAACAAAGATGCAGCAATTATTCTTTCCCTATCAAATTCACACATGAAACATAACAAAATCAAAATGAAAGAGAATAAGAAACGATAACAAAGCTATCAGTCACATTAAGATTCAGAATTATAAGATTTAATCAAGTAGAAAGAAGTAAAACTTGTATTAGGAACTAGTAGTTTCTAATATTCCCATCAAATTCATCTCTTGATATATCAAACCAAGTTCAAACAAATTGAAAGAATGAGGGATAGAACCAAATTCACCCAACCCTGGATTAACTAGGCTACAAAGTTAATTAGGATCATTAATTTGTGTGGGCGTGCAAGTGAGAGAGAAATTTGAAATTAAAAACACAAGTTTATTATTCTACAGGACTTCAATATGTAATACAAATTTCAAATGCAAAGAGAAAACCCTTACTTTCAAGCTCTAGGTTTTTATAAATTTCAAATTCATAATACAAATATCGAAGGCAAAATTCTTAAATTCAAACTGAGAGAAAGCGAGAGAGTCATTACCTTCAAACTCTAGGGTTTCGAAGGAAGTAAAAGAGAGATGAAAACAGATGTGCAAACTGCGAATAAAAATACAAATTTTAGATCTGCAATACCTTGAGAGGTTCCAATTGAATGTTGAAGACTCCTACAGCTCTGAGAGAGGTGATATCCATGTACTGACCGAGATCGATGGTGAGATCAAGAGAAAGTGGGTGGCAATGTTGGCTTGGTGAAGGTGGATCAACAAACTGATGCCAGCGGAAGAGAGAGAGAGAGAGAGAGAGAGAGAGAGAGAGAGAGAGAAGGGAACAAAAATATCAGAGGCACCAACGTTTGAGAAATTTGGAAATTTTTGGTGTGTTTTTTGGCTATTAGCGACGGCACAATGCTGCCCGTCACAAAAAAAAAAAAAATTAAAAATATTTATTTACGTCGGGAGGGAAAAATCGTCGCAAAAAATGAGCTTTCGCGACGGCCATAGATTTGTTGTGGAAAAACCCATTGAACATATGCTTCCTTCTTTTTGAGACAGAATTAACCGTCGCAATAAGTGACCATTGGCGACGGAATATTAACCGTCGCAAAAAGTAGCTTTTTGCGACGGCAACGTATGCCGTCGCAAATAGTTCCATGTCATATACCCCTTTTTCTAGTAGTGTTTGGAGCATTGCATGGCATGTGCATCCATCTCATAAAACTGTATAAAATGTATATACTTTGTTAACAATTCTCTATTAGACTTTGTACACACCTCTAGTGGATTTGTTGCAGGAAAAACTATTATGATCCTGCCAAAGTAGAGGTGTGGAGAATTGTTTTGGGAGCACGAGGCTCTTATCTCATGTTGTTTTATTTTGTTAAGCCAAGGGCTATTTTTGTATGGATTCGAAAACCATTTACTTGTAACCAGGCTTAAGCCTCAGAACTTGTAGGTTGTAGGGGGCATTATTTTGTGTTTTAATTTCTGTTGAATCCTTGTTACATGTAAATTATTGTCTTAGAAGCTTTGAAAGTATAAAGGCACGTGGAACCTTTACATCTCTAAAATAAAGATCATGAATATGCATATATGATTATTAAATTGTAAAAGATTCATAATTAATGAGGATTGAGTAATATTGAGGAGTTTTCATATGTCTAACTATTTTGGGGCATTACAACAACAATAATCCAAACTGTTCATCTTATAAATCCCATATCAAAAATCGTTTGTGTAAAAAATCAGTTTCATCGAATATCCGCGAATAGATGAAAAAATCACATTTTATTTTATAAAATGGGTGGTTTAAGTTTAAACTCATAATTATTGTCTATTTTAAAAAACAAAATACAATTTGTTCACGTGTCTAATGATATACAATGACGTCGATTTTTTGTATAGACGGTTTTTTACTATGAGATTTACAAGATGAACAATGTAGATTATCATTGTGAATTTGAAATAAGACTCATAAAATAGAGTATGATGAAATAAAAATAAAAATAAAAAAAATAGATGTATGGAGATGAACCATCCCTCTACTTAACATCAAAATAGACATAAACTTTACAAAGCAAACAGATTCTAAAAAATCTAATACTAAGGTTGGACTTCTACACATCTATACTATTTTATAAAGTTGTGTAGAATATTACTCAATTTGTATCGATCTGTCCAATCCACACTCATCTACTCGCTAACCGCGGGTTTGTTTGAACCACGATTTGAGATTTATAATCTGCCTTTGAAACTATTCCGCTTCGCTATAGTTCATACATAAGGGGTTTTTTTTTTTTTTAAATGCCTCTAATGAAATATCAAAGTACAAATCCATGTGAAAGATATTTAAGATGTAGAATTTACTGTAAATTAGTGTTCTATATATGATTTTTTTTATTTTTTATTTTAGTTAGTGTGGGGGCCAGAAAAAAATATATATCAACTTATTGGGCTAATCCAAACAAGACCTGTCAAGGGCTCAACTACTAGCCTTATTCGGCCCACCACCGTCTATAAAAGAAAGGCACCTCAAGGCATATGGCAAGATCTCTTTTCTGCTCCACATAGCATACAAACACACTTTACTATTCTTGATTCTTCATTCACGGATTCTAAGTTCTTCATCGGAGTGTCCCCGGCCGGTAACCCCGGTTGGGTGGCATCAACCAGATTTATCTCTTGCAGGTTCATGGAGCTGTCTTCGTTGAATCTCACCAACAATCCATGTGAGAGGATTTTTCATGGTCTCACAATTGGCGCCGTTTGTGGGAACGACTGAATGAGATCAACGAGGAACACAACAAACATATTGCTGTAGACACCCCATTTTTGACCGTCCTCAAGATTTGGACGTCACCATTTGAACACTCGGTGATCATCCATGTTTGTGTTCGTTTTGAGTTCCCGGAGGTCTCGGCTACACGCCTTGCCTCAGGATCTCTCAACTCGACTGTTTTGTGTTTGGTTTTGCACCAAACACTTGTGTTTTGCCTTTGAGGGGCAGGGAATGGCTTGTTGGCCATCCCCACACATCACCGGCCATGGCTTGAGGCCACCGGCTGTGTTTTGTTTCTACCGGCCAAATGTTTGGCCGGCCGGCACTCTAGATGGTCGACCGGCCATCTTTTTTGTTCAAATTGCATTTTTGGCCGGCCGACCACTGTTCATCTGCTTTTGCAGATATTTTTGTGCTAGCTGTGATAGCTGGCACCCACCTTTGCTCCCCTCTATACACGTGTATGGAGGGATTTCAACCTTGTTAGCTTGCCTTGGAAGCTTTACAAGATTGAATCTTCTATAAGAGGAGGCCTTTTCTCCCTCTTTTAGGTGAGACAACATTTTCAGAGAGCTTTGAGTTTTAGGGTTAGGGTTTGCATATCCTCCATCTCCTATATGTCTCTCTCTTGTGTATTTGTGTGTGTTTAGCCTTACTATTGCACACAAACACCCACACCTTATCTTGGTTGCTGAGGGGCCAGAGGTCTGTTCTTGGTGTTCTTGGGTGGTTTTGAGCTCAAAGAAGCAGCTGATCCACCATTTGTGAAGAGGGTCTTCAAGGGTAACATTCTTGCTCTTTTCACCCCATTTTTACATAGCTTTTTTGACTACCTTCCAACTGTTTTTAGACTTAGTGTATAACATGTAAAAGTCTTGTTTTTGCCTACTCTAAATAGTTGTTTAAGAGTGTTTTGAGCTTTGAGGTTGTTTAACCCCTCTTAAGCCTTGTTAGGCTCCATTTTTGTGCATTTTTGGTGAGCTCCAGGACCATTGTGTTTGGGCCTCCTCACCACTGAAATATTGAGAGATTTCAGTGGTGAGGATGGTGCCTTGAGGTCCCAAGAAGGAGAGGGCCACCCCCTCTCCTTGTTGTCCTTGAAAAGGGCCATTTTAGCCTCTTGAGAGAGCATCTTGTTTAAGTGCATGTTGGCCATGTCTTAAGTGTTATTTGGTAGTATTTTTCCGTGTATTACCTCTGTTTTTAGTTGGTTTAGACACACCATGCATGCTTAGCATACTTGTCTTGTAATGCCATGTTTTGGCCTTAACATGCTTTAAGTGTTGACCCTTGTTTTAGCATGATTTTGGCCAAGCTTTGTGAAGCTTTTGTGTATGTTTTAGTGTGCTTTAGCTCTGTTTTCAGTTGCTTTCATCATGCTCAACATGTTTTGTAATGTCTCTTTGCATTCTAGCTTGTAGGCCTTGAATGTGTGATGTCATGAGCATGCTTTACTTGCTTTAATTAGTTGGTTTGGCACCTCTATTTTATGCAATTTCAGAGTTTGGTATGCTTGCCATATGTCCATGATCATCTCTTTTAAGTGTGCTTAAAAGTTGCCTTTTGATGCTTAGGAATTGGATCATGTATGCATGCATGCTTGTATGTGCATTTGGCCCAATTTCCATAGTTTATGGCCACTGTTTTAGGCTTGTTTGAGGGCTACCTAAATTAGTTTAAGTCCATCCTTCATGTGTTATAGCATGCTTGCCTTGTGCATTGTTGCATACTTGGCCTATTACATGTTATTGCTTGCTTGAAATCATGATGCATTTGGCATGTATTTCATTGGTTAAGTTGCTTTGCATTGTTCTTATGCTTAGTCCACTTTACATGTTGTTGCATGTTTGCCACTAGCATAGTTGTCACATGCCTTGCATGCTCATTTTGCATACTTAGCCTCCATGTCTTGGTTGCATTCCATTTGCATGCATGCTTCACCTCTTGAGTTGAGTATGATAGAGGTTGAGCCCCTTTGTTTGATTATGTGCATTACATTCCATATCAAAATGCATACTTGGTTTCTTGGGCCATCACGCATTGAAATGCGTGATTGGTGGTCCGAGAATCGAGACCCATCCTCCTTTGAGTCATGAATATGATAAGGAGTGTGGTTGGTGCATACATTGCTTGAAATGCATTGCCATGCTATGTTTTGCCCTCTGCTGCTGTCAAAAACAGATTCTGCAGGAAGCTTTGGCCGGCCGGCCATCTCCAGTGCCGACCGGCCATCCATAAATGGCCGATAGCTTAATCAGTGGCCGGTGACCATTCCCCTTGGCCGGTGGCCATTCCTCTCAGCCGGTGGTGTTCCACAGCACTCAGAGAAGCAACCCTAGGACTTGTGCAGTCTTCAGAGGAGGATAACAGTCAAAGTAGAGGCAACTTGTGCATGGCAGTGGCTTTCCGAGCGGAGCCGAACACGCATTGCATTGGGCCCTCTTCCCGAGGTTGTTTACTGCTTACTTAGATTAGTTAATTTGTTAACTAGTTTAATTGGTCTGTAATATTTAATTAGCTTGTAGGTTAATTAATTGTATTATTCTTTCGGTCCCTCCGAGCGAGGGCAAATTTGTAATAAGTGTGGGTGCGTGTGTGCATGTCTTCCAACCCCCACTTCTTTCTTCCTTTTACTTACCTGCTTTTGATGGTTAGTATTAGGGCATACTTACTTTAGCATACCTTATGCTATGCATGCATGCATCATTCATCAGTATTGCATGCACCGGGCTCGGCGCATCATAGTAACTGCATAGTATTTCAAATCTAACTTGAATACGTGCTACTTGTTGCATTCCACATGCCATCCTAGGATTAGCCAAGCCTATTCTAGTGACATTTTGTATGTGTTGCATTAGCCACTTAACATGGACTTGGATCATGCATGATTGCTAACATGTTCTTTGTTTTGGCTCGGAGTACGATGTAAGTATTTATGCTTTAGCATCCCGCATGAGTGTGAATGTTAACATGACAGCATGCTTACCATGTGGCTAGATGCTTATGTGATTTAAACTGCCCGAATGCCTGTGGGTGAAGGTTGGATTGTTTGAGTTGGAACAACTCGTTGAAATCCGTGTTTTAGCCTACTTGCGAGTAGCAAATCTTAAAGCGTTTTCCAAACGAACAGATATGCAATGCTTCGTTCCAAATTAGGCGATCTAGTCTGTACTTTTGTATTATGCGCATCACATAGTAATTCTAGCTAATTAACCGGAATAAGAACACATAACGTTTTCAAAAACGGATATCATGGTTAGTAAAGGCCGATCTTCGGATCGGGCGAGAGGGGGTGCTCATAGCTAACCTTCCCCAATCGTACCCAAGTTCCCGAGCCGAGGCAACTTTGGTGATAACGGACACGTGGCCTTAGGCAAACGAGTCAGGGTTTTCTAAATTCCCCCATTAAAAAATATTTAGGTGGCGACTCTGTATCTAGCAAAGCAGTCTATGTTTGGCACTTCTTTTCTAAAAATCTGTTTTCTCAAAACGATTTGCTGGATTTGGACTCTTTGGTTCAGATTTAGAACCGTGACAATTTGAGTCTTGAACTGTAGTAGACCCACAAGTGAACAGAACGGGGGGAGTCATCCTCCCGGGGCGTTCGGGGACGTCTAGAATTGCTATACGTAAACATATGTTGGTTGCATTGAGGTTAGTGCACTTTCTACAAAAGCAAAATCAATCCCAAGTAATACGGCCCACGGCTGGGTCTCTTTAATTCTGCTTCAACTTGATTCTGTATCTATAGTATTCTTGATCAATTTTGTGGTGGGTTGTTGTTGGAATATCATTAGCAAAAACAAACAAAGTATTCTTGATCAATTGTTGCCCCAATGATAGCTTTTTTATACATTTAAATGCAGTGCTCCTGAATTTACTTGAGCATTTTCACTTTCTCTGTCTAAAATTGGGTTTCCCATTTTTGTTTATGGAAGTTTCTTTTCGGCATTATACAAATGGTTGCTCGGCCGAACACACTTCTAGAATTGTTTATTTATTTCTTCACAGGAGTTTATTTAAAATTGATTCTTGTTAATATACATGTTATTGAATTAAGGAATTATGTTTTATGGCTCCCCAACTAAGAAACAAATGGCTCATGTCTTTCCTTAATAAATTTTTGTATCTATGTTGTTTCGGCAACCATACCCACTATTGGAATTATTCGGCACATTATTGGCCACCAAAATTTCTGACCCCAACCAACCATTATTTGGCACATTATTGGCAACCAAAATCTGAGCCAAAATAATCATTGTTTGGCACAGTATTGGCGCATATTGGGCACATTATTGCACCTTACTTGACAACTTTTATTCGGCATATTATCGACAAGGAGTTCGACAACTTATTGGTTTATTGGGCAATTTTTATTTGCCTGTTATATACATTAAATCTACATGTTATCAACTCGGCTTCGACAACTTATTCGGCTTGTTCAGCAACTTGCTCGGCATATTAGCAACTGCAAATCATTACCGTTGCAATTCGACATATCATTCTACATATTATCAACTCGGCTTCGGAATATTATTCGGCTTCAGCATTGCTTATCAACTTTGAATTATACACTAAATATCATCACATTGCTATCCTCTACAATTCGGCATGTTATATTATCAACCTGGCTTCGGAAATATTATTTGGCTTCGGCAATTTATTCGGCAAAAATTACTCCACAACATTTCTTATTCGGCACATTCTTTGACTACAGTACAATATTCTTCCGCAACAATATTCGGCAACGTTGTAACTTGGTTGGCACTAATATCTCGGCATAGAATTAACATCTCGGCTTGCCGAAATCCACATTTGAACATACCACAGGACTCGTATCGGCTCAAAGAGTCCAAACCCACCAACCCAAGGAGCCAAGAAGCAACCCAACTCTGCCGAAAGTTGTGAAACAGATCACACGTGCCGAGAACTGAAATTTCAAAAGCTGTCAAACTCAAGTTTTGACCATACCAATGTGAAGTACTCATTGAGACGAGTCAAACGCAACAAACTACGTCGAAATTGGAGCTAAAATGAAGCCGTACGAGCCAATTGAAATTTGCCCAAAAAATCACATATTCTGCCGAAGAAGACGACCCCAGTCTGCATGGAAAACAAAAGAAATTATTCGGTGCATCGTGGCTAAGCTACATCCCGTTGTTTTGATATAAAGACAATAGCTGAACAAAAATTAGTTCAAATATATAATTTGCGCAAATTAAACACAAGGCTTTGTTGTGGCACAATGGTTTGAGCATTGTTTATTCCTTATTAGGGCACGTGTTCAACTCTCCGAACGATTTCACTTATATTTTTTGCATATGGCATCACATTGAGGGAAATTATCCAGTGATTCGCGGAGCAAAAGTCTCAATCAATCTGAGTTGTTAGATCCATTTTGGCTACAATTACGCCATCAGGAGTCTGATCACAGCGATTCAATAGTCCTTTCCAACTATTTAACGCATTCCGAGTCCATCCATAAGGTCAGAATTTGCAAATTCAACTCCCAAAAAATTTTTTTTGCAGATTTTATTCAAAAATAGAGCGCCATGGCTCACTTCGCATATCATCAAGCACCCTACTTTGTCTCAGCTTCATTCCGACATCACCACAGCACCAGACAGGGGCACGGAATCCGTTTCAAATTGTTATCGGCCTACTCGGCAATTTTGGCCCAAGTCAATTTTATTCCTTCCGAATAACAAATCTTATTCAGAAGCAATGGGACAAATATACGTTGGACAAGAAACTCAATTTCAATAAATTGGCAACCATTGCCGACAAAGTTCTTAGCAAATCCAACTCTAAAGGGATGCCGACACACTGCGAAGCTAAGAAAAATTGCCGACCAAAAGATCGGCACAATCATCGACCCAAGTGTAGCCGACTAGCTTTTTGGCAAAATCACAATATATATGAAACGGACACCGATGTTTTGACACTAGTTACTCAGCAGTGCATCAATTTACTCGGCAAGATTATTCGGCACCATTATTAATTCAACATTATGTATGATCATTATTCGGCCATGCATCAACTTTTTTCGGCTAAACAACATTATCGGTCAACTTTATGCATTGTCAAACTTTATGCAGCAACATTGACTACAGTATTCGGCAACTTTATTCGCCTAACAACATTATTTGGCAAAACAATTGCCCACTGGGACATCAGTCAATTTTCCGCTTTCCAATTGAGGCACATCAGCCGATCATCATCTCGGCACCTTTGATATGCATGCATACTCGGCTAACTTGGTACAAACATTACAACGACATTTACTTGAGTTACGTACTCTTGCTCCTTTTCACACCGCTCCAAGCAAGCGCCAGTTTTGGGGCAATACATTACACACTTGGCAGTCGGCCGCTAGCACTTTGCAGTCAGCAATTCGCATTTGGCAGTCGGCAGTTTGCATATTTTTGTGTGCCATAATTTTACCAAAGCCGAATCTTCCCTGCAACATAGGACAATGGGAATCTACATTCCTTCCGACTAACACCTGTTACTCAAATGCAATGGGGCAAGTCTACCTTGGACTAAACACAAACCAAGCAACTCGGTAATTAAATAGTCGGTCCAATATCTACTTGGCAATTCCTTACAAGCGGAGCAATATTATTGGTGATTAAAACGTCCACCTTATTTGGTACAGGATGCATTATTCAAAGTGCTTGCCATATTGGCACTCGGTCGCCACTTAAAATCAGTAAAAGTCTTCAAGTACAGCGTAATCTTCACACTCGATACGGAGCGCCATCAGCAAAGGCCTACACCCATGCCCAGAGGTTAGAATATCGCGGCCTATACCTATGCCCGGGGGTTAGAATACTGCAGCCTATACCTACGCCCGGAGGTTAGAATACTGCGGCATACACTTACGCCCGGAGGTTAGAATACCGCGTCCTACACCCATACCCGGGGGTTAGAATACCGCGGCCTACACCTACGCCCGGAGGTTAGAATACTGCGGCCTACACCCTCACCCGTGGGTTATAATACCTCAGGTCTACAACCTCACCCGTGGGTTATAATACCGCAGGTCTACACCCTCACTCGGGGGTAATAATACCGTGGTCCATTTTTTGGCTGATATATCTACCTTATTTAATCTGTCTTATTTGGTTCAGGCAATCATTTCCGTGCTCGGCATATAGAAATATTTCTAGCTCGGCACGAAAGTCCATATTTGGAAGCAATCTTTGCACTCGACAATATACTACACCCTTGCCCGGGGTTATAATACCACGGCCTACACCCTTACCCGGGGGTTATAATACCGTGGCCCATCGTTATAGAGATAGTATTACTCACTGGGCTTTAGCTCACCTCTCTCCTCTATATACATATATTTGTACATACATTCATACATACATGCATTCATCTAGCCATTCATTCATTTATGTTATTCATTTATCAAATGTATTCTTTGTCAAAGGACCTAACATCTATTTGAACAGCATAGCTCGGCAATAAAAACTTTAATTCCTTCTATCGAAGACAATGAAGGTTTTGGGGCAATTGTGGGGGCCAGAAAAAAATATATATCAACATATTGGGCTAATCCAAACAAGGCCTATCAAGGGCCCAACTATTGGGTTTATTCAGTCCACCCCCGTCTATAAAAGAAAGGCACCTCAAGGCATATGGTAAGTTCTTTTTTCTGCTCCACACAACATACAAACACACTTTACTATTCTTGATTCTTCATTCATGGATTCTAACTTCATCATCGGAGTGTCCCCAGACGGTAACCCCGGTTGGGTGGCATCAACCAGATATATCTCTTGCAGGTTCATGGAGCTGTCTTCGTTGAATCTCACCAACAATCCATGTGAGAGGATTTTTCATGGTCTCACAGTTAGTGTTATCTATATAATATATTATACAAATTAGTACCATATATTATGCAAAGGCTTAACAATTGTTGAAGCTTACTCTTCAATCAACTAACAGATTGAAAGCGTTCAAACCACCCAAACAATAATTTGGTTATCTGCTAATTAGCCGTTCACAATGTGGTTTATAATTTTACCCTCAAACTGTATTGAACTGCACCGCAGACACCCCTCCTATTTTAGGAGTAGTACTTAGCTAATTTGAATCTGAAAGTATAGATATGTAACAATTTTCTTAAAATATATTTTTAAAAAAAATATTATTTTAGCATAATAAACAGACTCGATTGTGAACAAACTCGGGTTCGGCTAGGTAAGGGCTCGTTTGAACTCGGTTCGATAAATTTTTATTATGTTCGAGCTCCAGTTTGAATTCGTTAAAATCTTAACAATCAAGTCCAGACATACTAAAACTCGGCTCATTAGTTGTTCGTTTAAAATTTATTTAAGTAATAAAATAAATATATAATTATATATTAAATAATGTAAAAATATGTATAAAAAATAGAATAAATATGTTATTTATATATTTAAATAATGTAAATATTAGTTAAATTTATTTTATGTAAATAATAGCTAACTATAAACAATACATTTATATAATATTGATGGTAGATATTATTATTTTGCTAAAATATTGACTTTTCTTTTAATATGTTTATATATATTGTATAATCAAAATTTCAATTATAACTTTAGTCTCATACGCAAGTATAAATTTATAATTTTTTTGGCCTGCTAAGGCTCATGAACAGGTTCAAACTCGAGTCAAACATGAGCTAACTCGGCTTGAGCGCAATTCGTGAAATTTTCATTGAACTCGAGTTCGAACTCGTTAAAATCTTAATAAGCATGTCTAAACATATGAAAATTCGGTTCGACTCAACTTATTTGCAGCTATAGTCTCCACTAATTAAAAAGGTAAATAAAAAGGTATTTGGACCATAATTCTAAATTTAAAATTTTTAGAATAATTATCTTATATTTTATTATTTTTTTTGTCCTAAAGAATAACAACAATTTAAAATACTATATCACCCCTACTTATTTTTCCACGTATTTGCCCATGTGTCCACTTGCATGGCCATCCGCCAGCATCCAACGACTTTTTTAGCCAATTGCTCGCAATGGCAGCCGGCAATTGATAGTATTGTATAAAAAAAAAATAGAGAAAATAGAGATAAAAAAGTATGATGGTAAAAAATAAAAATAAAAATAAAAATAAAAATAAAAATAAAAAATAAAAAATGTCCTTTAAAATAATAATTTGTATTAATTAATCATGTACTTATAACCAAAACAAACTAGTTAAGGGAAATTTAAAATAAAAAATAAAAGAAAAAATCCCAAGGTTTGAGCCTCATCATAAAATAAACGGTAAGTTTTTAATTTTATCAATTTAAACTTTATTTTTTTTTATTGCTTTCAATCTAAATTATTTGCCTGTTGTTCTTATGTAAAATCAATGAAAAAATAAATATTTTAGTCATTAAATTCAATAAAAAAATGTATTTTAGACATTTTATGTATATCTACATTATATTTAATTACAAAAATATTCTCTTTTTTTTATCGATTTTATTTAAAGAAAATAGGCTAATGGTTTAAATTGAAAATAAATCAAAAGATTAAGATTTAAATTGATAAAATTAAAAATTTATTTTGTTGAAAGGTTAAAAATTGTGTCTTTTTGTTTTGTTTTGTTTTGTTTTGTTTTGTTTTTTTTTTTTTTTTTTTGTGTGTGTGTTTTTTTTTTTTTTTTTTTTTTTTTGTAATTGCCCCAGTCAATTATTAGACTTAATACGTATACACCCATGAAAATAAATTTTTTACCAATTTTTCATAATAAAAAATTAATGATTTAATCATTTGATAACTACTTCAATTTTTTAACTTTGCACTATATAACTCTCCTTTTTAATGGATTAACAAATTTCAACGCAGTATAATTTAGACATCTGAGAAATTCTGTAGATTCAAAAAAAATTGATCAACAAAGTAAAATTTTCATTAAAAGTATAAAATTACACAACCAACCACTTGGTCTCAAGAATATTTTAGAATTTAAAGAACAAAACAACAAGCAAAGTAAAAACAATAATTAAGTAAATCTTATTTACACAACAATGATTTAAAGTCCGAACTGGACCGGACCGGTCGATCGGACTGGTGGAACTAGGCCTAGTTCCGGTCTGAAAGAACCCCAAAACTCGCACTAGGCTGAAAACCAACTTAGATTGCGAAAGCCGAAAGAACCGCCGGTTCAGCCGGGTAAATCATTGTGCCGGTACCGGTTATGAAACGACTTAGCGGTTCGAAAATCTTAATTTTTTTTATTTTTCTTCTTTTCTTTTCTTTCTTTCTTTCTTATATATATACTAGTGTATGCCCGTGCCTGAAGGCACGGTGTAAATAATATTAGGATTAGAATATAATTGTAATCCCAACACTATTTAAATTTATTTTTTAATTTGACAAAATCACAAATTTATTATAAAATTTTGGAGTTCTCACAAAACTTTTCACGAAAACTCACTTTTACTTATATAATAAATAGCTAAATAAATAGATGTGCCTAGCATACATACAATTTCCACGGGCATACATACAATACTACTTTTGCTCATATAATTATATGAAAATTGTATGTATGCCCGTAATCTCCTAGGGTATTACGGGCATACATACATTGTATGAAAATATGTGTAAAATATATTGAAAAAAAAATGAGAAAATAAAAAAAAATACACAAATAGAGAGAAAAATAAAAACGAAAGAAAATAAAAAAAATAAAAAGAAAATAGGGAGAAAGGTGGGATCAAGGAAGGATGGGTGAGAAAAGGAAAAAGTAAGAGAGAGAAGTAGGAAAGTAGAAAATGTACATGTATGACATTTTTTGAAAAATATATCTCAGCCATTGTTTTATAATTTGAACAATCTGAGCCATCCAAATGTCCTAGTAGGACAAATGTTTGTAGAACAAATTCAAAAATCATCATACTTTATTATATAGATATATATATTTCAAAATTTTGATTAAAAACTCTTACTTCAAGAATCTCCTCTCATGAGGAGGAGTCACATTGAAATTTGAGAAGATTATGAAAGTTTATTGCTATTTATAGAAAAAGATTTTTTTAAAGAGAACCTACAAAATTCTATGTGGGATTCAATGAAATTATTTGAATCATATTGATTGGATGGAGAGTTGAAAATTTCATTTCATTCCAAAATTAAATCTACATTCAATCAAGTTGTTTGGAGGAAATGTTAAAGAAATTTAATTTCTTTAAAACAAGTGACTTTTTCTTATCAATTATGACTTTATTTTGAGGATATTACATCAAAGCCATCAGTCTCAGTCCTCAAAGTCCAAGCATAGCAGCTCAGCTTCTGTTCTGTTTCAGCAATAAAGCCGAACTAGCTCAAAACAGATAACAGTTAGACAGTTGGATAGTTTGTTAGATGGTTAGACAGTTACAAGAATTAGCACATGTGTTTTAGATACATATCTCTTGTATAGATATAGTTGTAACACTATATATATGAGTATAGCTTGTACATTGAGAGTATTGAATAAGGAATTCATCTTTTCTTCATGGTATCAGAGCATTGAAGCTCTAACGAGTGTTCTTCCATGGCAGCTTCCGCATCATCTCTGTCTTCCACTATTCCATCTAATCTGTCTCTTCTGATCTCCAATCTGTCTTCTTTTGTGACAGTAAAACTTGATTCTACCAATTTCATCATTTGGAGTAGTCAAGTTACTAATATCCTTAGAGCTACTAATCTTCTTGGATATGTTGATGGTTCCATACTCTGTCTTTCTCCTTTGATTGTTAATAAAGATGGTCTTGAAGTAACCAATCCAGATTACACTCAATGGATGTTTATTGATGCTCATCTATTGAGTTGTCTCAATGCTACTCTATCTCCTTCGATCTATTCTACTATTCTTCCATTTCATCACTGTGCCGAAGTTTGGGCTGCTCTTCACAAGAAATTCACTTCTCTCTCCAGATCACACATCCATCAACTGAAGAATAAATTGAATTCTGTTTTGAAAAAATCTGAATCCATGAAGGAATATCTTTCCAAAATCAAAGATATTGTTAGTCAGTTGGCTCTTGCATCAGTAGCTATTGATGATGAAGATCTTGTCCTATTAACCTTGAATGGTCTTCCTGATGAGTTTGATGCCTTCAAAACATCCATTCGAGCCCGATCTGGTTATATTTCAATGGAAGAGTTGTCCTCTCTGTTGTGTTCTGAAGCGATTTACATGGAAGCAAAAACTAAAAAGGTTTTTGAACCAACAGTTGCCTTTTCTACTGTCAAAGGCTTTGTTTCTCCTACTTCCTCTACATTTTCCTCTCGTGATCATGCCTCTCGAGGTAGATCCTCTTACAGAGGAGGACGAGGAGGCAGATATTACAAAGGAACAAATGGTAATGGTAGAGGAGCAAATGGTAATGGTAATGGAAGATTTTCTAGTCATTACACTCGAGGAAGAGGCAGATATGCACCAAATTCTCCTCACAACTCTCCCGTTTGTCAAATTTGTGGCGGTTTTGGTCATCTAGCTCTTGATTGTTGGCACCAAATGGACCCTCAGTTTCACTTCAATATCAGTCTCGTAATGTCAATCCCAATGGTTCTTCATCATCTACTCCTAGGGCCTTTGTTGCTTCTTCATCTGTAGATGTTTCATCATCTTCATCAGTCCCATGGTACCTAGACTCTGCTGCTACTGATCACATCACCAATGATCTCAATAATCTGTCCTATTATCAACCATATCAAGGTACTGATCAGGTCACTATTGGAGATGGCACTTCTGTCCCTATCCATCACACTGGTAACGGACTTTTACCTACTCCACATTATTCCTTTCGACTTAACAATATTCTTCATTCATCATCTATTTCTTCCAATCTTGTTTCTGTTCAAAAGTTAGCTCGGGATAATCATTGCATCATAATATTTGATGAATCTAACTTTGTGATTCAGGACAAAATTACAAAGAAAATTCTTCACAAGGGATGTAACATCAATGGACTCTATCATTTTCTGCCACCTATGTCTTCATCTGCTGCTTCATCAGTTTGTTCACAAGCTTTTGTTACTAGTACTAATAAACCTACTATAGGTCTACTTGTGTTACTAATAAACCTACTGATAGGTCTCCTTGTGTTACACCTACTATTTGGCATAATAGACTAGGCCACCCTTCTTCTGTAAAATTTCATCATCTTCAACATCATTTGCATCTTAAATCTATCCCTCTTGCTACTCAAGATTGTGTAGATTGTTGTGTTGCTAAAAGTCATCGCCTTCCTTTTCATTTGTCCAATTCAAGTGTAAATAAGCCTCTTTCTCTTATTCATAGTGATGTTTGGGGCCCCTTTCATTCTTCTTCTACTTACAAATACTATGTGATTTTTGTGGATGATTTTAGTAAATTTACTTGGTTGTATCCTTTAGTCTACAAAAGTGAGGTCTATGACAAATTTTTGGAATTCAAAACTTATGCTGAGAAACAATTTGATACTGTTTTAAAAATACTTCGTACTGATGGAGGAACTGAGTTTTGTAATAATAAAATGAAGAACTTTATTGTTGCTAATGGCATTATTCACCAACATTCTTGCCCATACACTCCACCACAAAATGGCACTCCTGAAAGAAAACATAGGCATATCACAGAAATAGCAGTTGCACTGCTTCATCATTCCTCCATGCCTCTTAAATTCTGGTTTGAAGCAGTTGCTGCTGCTACTTACTTGATCAATAGACTTCCTTCTACTCAATTGCAGCATCAGTCTCCTTTTGAAGTTTTATTTCATCATCCTCCAGATTACTCTTTTCTCAGGGTTTTTGGTTGTCTCTGCTATCCTTGGCTTCAGCCTTATTCCTCCACTAAACTTCATCCTAAGTCTCTTTCTTGTGTTTTTCTTGGTTATCATCCCTTTGCTAAGGGGTATAGGTGTCTTGATCCCATTTCTGGCCAAATTTATCTTTCTTGACATGTTCTTTTCAATGAATCTGTCTTTCCTTTTCAGCAAATGTCTTCTACCTCTTCTTCTCTTTCTTTACCTCAAATTCAATCTTTCTTTTGGTCTACTATCCCTGTAACCTCACCAGCAGCTCCACTGTCTGCTTCTACAGCAGATCTGTCTGCTCCACCAGCAGCTCCTCTGTCTGCTTCTATAGCAGATCTGTCTGCTCCTCCAGCAGCAGCCGCACCTCTGTCTGTTCAGCTTCTGGTTCGGCCCCATTCTGGTTCTACTTCTTCTATTCCTATTGATTCCCTCTTAGTCCACTTACCATTCCTTCCCTCTGCTACTACAAATGTTCATCCCATGATTACTCGGTCTAAACTCTCTTCTCAATGTTTCCTTCATACCAAACCTTCTTCTTCTTCTGCACTATATTCAGATTCTGAACCTCCATCTCATACAGAGGCTCTTCTTTCTCCTATTTGGCATAAGGCTATGCAATCTGAATTTGATGCTTTGCAACAGCAACATACTTGGTCTCTAGTCTGTCTTTCCCATGGCAAAACTGCTATAGGTTGTAAGTGGGTTTTCAAAGTCAAAAGGAATTCGGATGGTACCATAGCTAGACACAAGGCTAGACTCGTGGCCAAAGGATACCTTCAGCAAGCAGGTGTGGATTTTCAAGAGACCTTTAGCCCTGTAGCTAAGCTTCCAACCATCAGAATTTTGCTCTGTCTAGCTCTTCATCATCAGTGGCCCTTGAAACAATTGGATATATCCAATGCATTCCTTCATGGAGTTCTTGAAGAAGAGGTGTTTATGCTTCAACCACCAGGGTTTGTTCATCCAGATTACCCTCATCATGTTTGCCATCTCAAGAAAGCTTTATATGGCTTGAAACAGGCACCCCGGGCATGGTATTCTACATTTTCCAATTATCTTTTATCTCAAGGGTTTCATAATAGCAAGTGTGATTCTTCTTTATTCATCCAGCAAACCAGCACTACTTTCACTGCTCTTTTGGTCTATGTAGATGACATTTTAGTCACAGGCAATGATGCTTCTCACATTCAAACACTTATTTCTCATATGCACACTGCCTTCTCTATGAAAGAACTTGGTGACTTATCCTATTTTTTGGGTATTTCCATCACACCAACTTCCACTGGTTATGTTTTGTCCCAACAGAAATATGCTGAGAATATTCTTCGTAAGGCAGGCTTAGCTGATTGTAAACCCTGTCCATCACCTATCTCAGTTAAACCTTCCTTTACTCCTGATTCCTCAGCTCCTTATTCTGATCCTGCTCTCTATCGTAGCCTTGTTGGTGCTCTCCAATACCTCACCATAACTCGTCCAGATATTTCTTTGGCAGTTAATCAATCTTGCCAGCATATGCATGCTCCCACCATTGGACATTTTGCTACAGTTAAACGCCTGCTGCGTTTTGTTAAAGGTACCATTGGACATGGTCTGACCTATATTCCCAGCTCTTTTGATGTTCAGGCCTACTCTGATTCTAACTGGGCTGGAGATGTTTCAGATAGAAAATCTACCTCGGGTTATTGTATCTTTTTGGGTTCTAACTTGGTGTCTTGGTCCGCTAAAAAGCAAGCCACAGTCTCTCGCTCTTCCACTGAAGCAGAGTACCGTTCTCTCGCTCATACTGCTGCCGAGTTGGCTTGGATTGGCATGCTCCTCACTGATTTATCTATTGCCTCTCCTGTGCCTCCCACTCTCTGGTGTGACAATACTTCTGCTATGGCGTTAGCTTCCAATCCAGTATTTCATTCCAGGTCTAAACACATTGAAGTGGACTGCCACTATGTTCGAGAACAAGTTCTCGCTAAAAAGTTGGTTCTTCAGTATATTCCAACTATTGACCAGTTGGCTGACATCTTCACTAAACCTCTCTCCGTCTCCAGATTTTTGTATCTCAAAGACAAGCTTATGGAGTTCACTCACCCCATTAGCTTGAAGGGGAATGTTGAGGATATTGCATCAAAGCCATCAGCCATCAAAGCCCAAGCATAGCAGCTCAGCTTCTGTTCTGTTTCAGCAATAAAGCCGAGCTAGCTCAAAACAGATAACAGTTAGACAGTTTGATAGTTTGTTAGATGGTTAGACAGTTACAAGAATTAGCACATGTGCTTTAGATACATATCTCTTGTATAGATATAGTTGTAGCACTATATATATGAGGATAGCTTGTACATTGAAGGTATTGAATAAGAAATTCATCTTTTCTTCAAATATTATTAATAAATACTATGTAACAATTTTTATTTTTATTTTTATTTGAGTATTTATATATATTTTTATTTATTTATAATTTATAATTATATTTTTTAATTATATAATATATTAATTTTGACGTCACGGTTCGACCGCTTTGACCCGACGATTGAACCAGTGACCCGTCCACTCAGTTCCTTTTCTGGTTCACTCACCAATCTGGTTTTCAAAACATTGCTACACAACACTAAAAAAGACTAATCTCCTAAAAAATTTGACACCCACACCAAAGCTATCCCCCACTCCAAATCCAGTTCCCTAAGGATTTGGGGTGGCTGCTGTACGGGGTGCATAACAGCCACTGTTGTGCAACCTAATGGGCCCATTTGGGGGCCCATTTTAGAATACATCAAGTATAATATACCTGCAAAAAATAAAGTTAATCGGATATCGTTTACCCATTCATCTACTCACATTTGTATCTACAAAAATAAATAACAATTGTGATTTAAAGTATTAAAATGAATGCAAATGTGAGTGAATGAAAAGGTAAACGATATCCGATTAACTTCATTTTTTGTAGGTATGTTCTACTTGATGTATTATAAAATGTGAACAGTTCGAATTATCGAAATGAGCCCATTAGGCTGCACAACAGGGGTTGTTGTGCACCCCCGCACAACAGCCACCCCAAATCCGTTCCCCAAACACACAACCCAAAAACACTAATCTGTCACCCACGTGTATCAGTCATGTGCGTCAATTGCCAAAAAATATCATGGCCGGCCACCATCCATTATCGAACCACTTCCATTGCTTGTTGGAAAATATCACGCTCAACCACCACCCATTGTCGAACCTCTTCCATTAAGAGTGTGACTTATTGCATGAGTGGATATGGGTTACTTGGCAGTCTATGTGCTTGGATGTTTTAATCTCATTATTATTGATGCTTGTCTTCTTTGCACATAGATTTATTTGAACATCTTTCATGATGCATGCAAGGTTTCATATGTGTTTTCTTATAGCTCATTTTAAATGTACATGCTCATCTTTAAGATCTTATTTTGTACACATCCTTGAGTTAAACAATTGTAGGGGTTTCCGTATAAGTGATCAAAGTTCTCTATGGATTTCTAGCAGTGTATCTTGTGCATTTCTAGAGGAATTGACGCCTACCATCCTTTTGCATCTCCACAGCTTTCCCCTCGGTTCATTGTTGTCAAGGCATAAGGAAAAGGCTACCTCATAGTCACCAACTAGGCTATCATTATTCTATCCATGCATCTTTGGTTTGGTTTCCATACTCTTGAGTGTGAAAGCTGCCAGTGAGTGCGCAAAAGAAAGAAAGAAAGAAAGAAAAAAAAAAACCATTAACTGAGAGGGAGCTTCTGCATTTACTCAACAAATATCCCTTGATTCCTAGTGGTTTGACTTTTCTTAGTCTCGTACAGATTCTCTTGCTAGAGGTCCAACCATCCGATCACTAGTAGGATTAACTCTAGCGGTTGTGGACATTCAAGGATTGCGCGCACGCGCGCGCACACACACACACAATCTTCGTAAGCTATCATGTTCTCATTTGAGCTTTGCATTCATGTGTTGCCTATGTCATTCTATACATTGTTACCGTGCTTTTACTCATATCTTTTAGTTTCAAGTGATACTCTGTTTTTGGGTGTTTTGGATGCTTAGGGTATGTTTGAGGATTTTAGAGAACTTCCTTGTTCATTGACATCGCTCAAGCAATGTTTCCTACGCTCAAGTGGTAAATGACCTCATCCAGTACTTTTGTTTGTAGACTGAGATACTGGAAGCCTCATTTTTTGGGCTTAAGCAATGGAGTTTTGGCTTGAGCGATGGGCATGCGTTTTAGTGAGTTTGCTCGAGTGATGAAAGTTTCGCTCAAGCGGTCTATGTTGTTTTAAAGCCTATCAACCGTTCTTTCAGTTTCACTTTTCCCCAAAATCTCTTCGTACTCTCGCCCCCTATGATGATTTCATCCCCTTTGCTATCTTTGTGTCTTCTCTCCTTGATTTCTAGTGGTTTTAAGACTCATTAAGTGATTTTCATCACTCATTGGTAAGACTCTCTTCTCTTTTCTACTTTATTTTGTTTTTGTTTTTGTTTTGTTTTTTATTTTTATTTGTTTTATGTTGTTATTTTTTTAATATGTTTTTCTCATGTTTCTCATTTCTCTCCACAATCTAGGGTTTTTATTTTAGTTTGTTCTCTTTTTTTTTTTTCTTTTTTTTTTTTTTTTTAAGTTTTTGCTTGTTGGTTATTAGTTTGCTCAAAATTTTACCCATTCCATATTTTAGTGGCATCCATGTAGGGTTTTATCTTGTGTGTTATTTTTTTTTTTTTTTTTGTTTCTATGCTAGGTTTCATCTAGGGCTACTACTTTTATTACATTTTTATTTTTATTCATCTTAACTTTTATCTGTGTTTTAATGTCCTCTTGTTAGTTCATGAATTAGTTTGATTGTGGATTCTATCTCTCATATGGATAATGCAATAGTTCATTTTATTCTACTCATGCTTATATTGTTGGTTGCTAACTATGTGTATTGATTGATGGTTGTCTATTGGATTCTATTTGGAGTTTTATGGTTGTGCCTTTGGTGGGTGTTTTTTATCAATGTTGTTGGGTTGCACTTGTTGGGATTTATTTCTTGGACGTGGCTTGTCGATTGTGAATGGGTATGTGGTGTCCATTGTTTGGGGGGCGGCCGGGGGAGGGGGGGTATGCTAAGTCATGTCTACCTCCTTCAAGCGTCCAAAATCTATGGCCAATCGCCCTAGTTATAGTATAGAGAAATTCCAATTGAAGGAAAAAGCTAAACATTTTAGGGATTTCTTTGTCACTCGGCCTATACATCTTGAACGCAATGTTCACCTCAATACATTTGGGTCTATTCCTATTAGACATGTGTTCAACGAATTAGGTGGTGACTAGGTCCTCATGTTATCTGGCCCTCAAAATCTAGATTGGGTAAGAGAGTTCTAGTGTAACATTCACTTTATTGATAAGTATACTCCTTCTTTTGGCACTTGGGTCCGGTCCAAACAAATTGTGGTTAATCAAGATTTGATTCATCATGCGCTTGGGATTCCACCGGTTACTAATTTCCATTATCCTTTTCTTGGCTCTCCAAATGCTGACTTCAACTTGATACCTTCTGATCTATGTGGATCACCGCGGGTTTGGGTTTTCAGGGCTTTGATTAAACAAAACGAACTCCCTCATTTCTGTCTTTTAAACCTTATTGTCTATGCAAACATTCATGTAACCACTCATGGCTCACACATAAATCAAGACTACGGGTATGCCTTGTACTACATTGACTACCTTTTTCCCATTGATCTTCCAGTCATGATTTTGCAGAAAATGATCTGTATCTTCGAGGGTAAAAATTATTTAGGTCTTCCATATGGATGTCTCATTAATCGGATTCTCTTCTCACTTGTGGTTTCCTCTTCTGATGATGATGAGTTTATTTCTTCGGTTAAACCATTTGCCAAAAACACTGTCTCTCAAAGTCGGGCTCATGTCAAAGGGGAGTCTTCGAGGGCAGGCCCTTCTAATGCAAGTGAGGAACAGTTGGCGGATGAAGCCAAGTTAGATACTGCAACTGCTGGTGAGGAAGAGCAACATGACCATCCTCAGACCATTCGAGGCCAGCTTCTCAGGTTTGAGCTGACCATGTTCCAGTGCCTTGATTGGCTCGATGCACTGGTAGATGCTTTTGATGGCAGTCTCACTTCATTGGAGGCCTCCACTGGTTGTATTGATTATTCGGTGGACCAGTGCTCTCTTTAGCTAGCCTAGATACTTTTATATCTAGAGATGTAGCAGCTTCCACATCCTCCTCCACCATATTAGTGATTTCTTTTATCTCTTTATCTACTTAGACATGATTTTGGATCTCTGTTTTCTAGTTTTTTTTTTAATTATTTTTTTAATTTTTTTATTTCTTATCTCCTTAATTTGGACATATTTGTTATGCTGGGTCTATATTATTTCTTAGCTTGGCCATGTTTACCTTTGGGACATTGACGCTTATTTTGGGAACTATTTGTTGACTATTGGAGTTTGAGACTCAATATCATAGTTTTTGGTAAGTTGACCTTGTTTGGTTTTATGGGTATCCGATGGGCAGCTTTGGTTTACCAAGGTTATACTCTTTGTCTCTTCCAGTCAAAAAGGGGGAGTATGATGATAGCATGATTGTGGTTATGGTTTTTTATTAGATTATACTTACTTGCTGTTAATCATCTATCATCTATTGTGTTTATGTGGTTTTTATGCTTCTTGCAGATGCTTCCCTTCTCATGGTGTTTAGAGTGGTTGGGTTGTGTCTGTGTCCAGAGTGTGCATTTGTCAATGTTAGAAGTGTTTTGTCCGAGAATTGACAGAGGGGGGGATTGTTAGGTCCCTTTGTGTTGTCAATTCTGTGAACAAACACATTTCAGTTGTAAAGTTAGTGCCTTGTTTGCTCTTGGACCGTTCGAGCAATAAGTGATGGCTCAAGCTAAGAATGGCATCTCTTAGTAGTTCAGACTTGTTTGCAAAAATACTAGGAGGTTTGATTCTACGATCGAGAGAACTTTTTGTCGCTTTAGCGAAGGCACTTATGGTTTCTCCATATCTTAGACACACTACTCGAGCGAACTTTCCTATGCTCAAGCGGTCTTCGCAACCCTGTTTCATATAAAGCTACATGAGTTGTAGATTTTAGGGTTATGGCTTCCGGATTTAAAACTTGGGAGATTGTGCTTGCTTCTAGAGTGTTTGTCTATTGTTTCCCTTGATGTTTTTGTTAGATTGGTCGCATCACATGAATTAGAATGCTTATATCAAGGGGGTTTGTTTTGATTCTACTTTCCAAGAGTGTTTGATCAGTGGATTCTGAAGATTTGAGCTTGGAGGTTTTGAAGGAGTTCAAAGCAGTTCATCGTTGTGGACTTGACGTGGGTGTTATACATTCAACACTGAGCTAATCAATTCCGAGATGAAAGTGTTGCTGAAAGAGGTACAAGAGGTGGAAGACAATTCTTGAGCATGTTGTGTAATTATTTGTACTCTTGTATATTTTCATTATCTTCATAATAGATTGATTAGTGGCTTTTAGCTTGTGATTTTTTTATCACAATTGGAGGTGCTCCAACTGTGATTTTTTCCATGTTAAAATCTTTTGTGTCCATTTATTAATTGTGAAACAACAATTTAAATCAGTTTCGTACGTACTAGATGATTTAGATTGTTAGCTTTGTGTGTTTAGGAATTGCTGTAATTAAATCTATTTCAAATCTCGAATCACTTAGGTTTTTAAATCTGATGACGATCAAAGACTAAAAATTGTACAAACTATGGGAATAGAGAGTGGTGATTCCAGTAGAGTCAGTGTTGACATTGTGGAATGAAAAGAGTGATTCTAAATGAGATAGTGTTGACACTTATTTTTTGTTTATTAATATTTTTTTTCCTTTTAATAATATATATATATATATATATATATTTTAATGCTTTGATCGATTATTGCTTGTTCTCTGTCATCTATGAATTGTTGCAATTCTATGATTGTTTCGACAAATTTTTTTGTGGCGCGCGTTTGATTTATATGTACTTTCGATTCTTTGTTGTTCATTGTTTATTGTTTGATTAATTTCTACCAATGGTTTATTATTTATTTGATTCTTGTTTATTTGATTTGATTTCCATTCAACCAAACTATTAATTTTTCATTGCTAACATTGACAAATTTTTATAATTTGTATTATTGTTAAGGTTTTGTGATTTTAAAAATGTTCTGTAGCAAGTTTAGGAATTTGGTAAAGAAAAAACAGTTGGATTTTGGTAGAAAAAATGATGTGGCAACAGATAGCTTTGCCAAACTTTAAACGAATTTGACTCAAGGTTTGGCTTTGCCATTTTTTGTCAAGGCATTTGGCTCATCATTGGAGAAGTGATTTTGTGAACTCAAGCCATTTTTTGACTTTGGCAAGGCATTTGACACAATCATTAAAGTATAAATTGTGAGACTTAAATTATGGGTGGTATAGGTGTCACGACCCAAACCTGCCCCTAAAAGTTTGGATTATAACCAGCCAGTAATCACTTGACTACCTTCAGCCTCAAACAAACATAAAGAAAAATTATAATAATGGGGCCATAAGCGGAAGCATAACACAAATGAAGAAGTCCATTGAGCTGTGCTAAAATGATGAAAATTATAAAGCTTACAACATATCACATTCACATATTTACATGACCATGCAAAAACTTATGTACCTAAAAGCATTCCAAACATATGGCTTACATATCCCAAGACCATTACGCCAAAAAAAAAAAAAAAGTCATAACAGAATGTAAGTCAAAAGCCAAAAGCTCCATCTTGGAGACTCGACCAAACAGGTTCACAAAAATAACTCCTGAGGCAGACTCTAAGGTTGACTTCCATGCTGATCACCTACACACATACAACATAGGGGGTGAGCAACGCTCAATGAATAATAGTAAAGTAAAGAGAATTAAACGAATAATCTTGATTTAAAAGAAAGCATATTATGTTAACACAATACTCTTCCACAATTAGATCCTTCACAACATCATCCATAATCATATTTACAGAACGGCCTTAGGCCCAACATATTACGGAATGACCTTAGGCCCAACATATAGCAGAACGGCCTAGGGCCCAAAATATTAAATAACGACCTCAGGCCCACATATATCACAACGGCCTCAGGCCCACATATTAACATAACGACCTTGGGCCCACATATTAATACAATAACCTCGGGCCCACATATTAACACAATGGCCTCGGGCCCACACATTAACACAATGGCCTTGGGCCCAAGCACATCGTAGCATAAATAGAACGACCTTAGGTCCATATTGCACATGTCATATAATGTTCATAAAACTCGTTTGTTTCAATCAAAACACAATATCAGAACAATTTACCGTATCTAGATCAAAATAATCAATTAAGAACATATCTTTACAATACTATTACTCACAATGCATTTGGTCTTGCGGCGTTGCCTCCAACACAAGTGTGAGTCGCTGTAGACGTCCCCGAACGTCCTGGGAGGGAATCCCGTTTTGTTCATTTGGGCTCACTACAGTTCAGGACTCAATGCCACGGTCCTGTATCTAATCTCGCAGAGTGCAATGCAAGACCGATGAATCATTAAAGAGTCCAAATCCGGCAAATCGTTTTTGAAAATAGATTTTTTGAAAGAAGTGCCAAACATGGACTGCTTTGCCAGATACAGAGTCGCCACCTAAATATTTTATTTTTGGGGAAATTTAGGAAACCCTGACTCGTTGCCTAAGGCCACATGTCCGTCATCACCAAAGTTGCCTCGGCTCGGGAACTTGGGTACGATTGGGGAAGGTCACTTCGTGAGCACCCCTGCTCGCCCGATCAAAGATCGGCCTCTACTAACCATGATATCGAGTTTTGAAAACATTATGTGCTCTTATTCCGGTTATTAGCCTAGATTTACTATGTGATGCGCACAGCATACAAGTATAGACTGGATCGCCTGAATTGGAACAAAACATCTTATTTCCTTTTTGAAAAATGGTTTGCTACTCACAAGTAGGCTAAAATGCAGGTTTTGCCACCCTCAGGTGGGCTTAAGAAACAGGGTGATTTGCCACTCTCAAGTGGGCTTAAGACTCACAGTCGATGAATTGTTCCAATCCAAATAACCCAACATTCACCCACAGGCATTCAGGCAGTTATATCACATAAGCAGTTAGCCTCATGGCAAGCATGCTATCATGGCAGTCACTCACACGCATGCAAGGATGCTTAAGCATAAACACTCACCGAGTACTCCAAGCCAAAATAGAAGCTATGTTAGAAATCCATGCATGATCCTAACTATGCTGAAATGCCTAATGCAACACAGGCAGGAATGCAACTACAATAGGCTCGGCTATTCTAAAGATGGCATGTGAAATGCTACAACTAACAAGTATTCAACTCGGAATTGAAATACAATGTAGTTAGTATGATGTGTAGAGCCCGGTGCATGCAAGACAGATGAATGGATGCAAACATGCGAGCATAAGTATGCTAATTGAAACGTGCCCTAAACTAACCATCATAAGCTGGTAAATAAAAGGGAGAAAGATGTGGGGTTGGAAGACATACATCACACACACGCACACTTATTACAATTATGCCCTCGCTCAGAGGGTCCGAATAAATAATACAGTCCGAATAATTACAAAACCCTAATTAATTAACAAATTAATCTAGGAAAGCAAGTAAATTAGCATGCAAGCCATGGACCGCCTCAGCTCTGTTCCGAATGATGAAAGATGCATGCTTGAGTTGCTTGGCGTGGAAATCCATCGCGATGCCCCGATTTGCCTCTGTTTGCAATTAATCCCGGAATGTTGTGCAAGGCTCTGGAAGGCTGTTGATTTCTGATTTACTGCAATAGAGAGCAAGAAAGGGGCACAGCAAAGTATTTTCACATATGTATGCATGACTACTCTTCAGGGAGTGTAGTCCTCGATCCTCGTGCCACCAATCACGCATCTCGATGCATAATGGCCAAGGAGTCGAATTGCACGACTCGATGTGAAATGAATGCACATGAAAACACAACAAGACCTAAACTCCATCATGGGTAATCCGGAGTGTCGGCGACCGGGAATTGAGACACGTTCCGTCACTCAGAGTACGAAACGTCCCTCATTTCTCGTGCTTGGGCTAACTCCTATCTCAAACACAATGCAAATGAGATGGTATACACAATGCGACTAACATACAACCTAGCATACGCAATGCTATGAAATGACATACACAATGCTCTAACAGGCAACCTAGCATACGCAATGTTATGGACCGAAATGGCATACACAATGCACGATGGACTTACACCAACATGAGTGAACCTCAACCACACTCACATCAGTGGCCATTAGACGAAAATGAGATAACCGAAATGCGTGCACACATGCACGAATACCAAGGACCGAACCTAAGGCATCAAATGCCACTCTACCAAAGCATGGCAAGGGATGAAAGATGGCATACAAACATGCAATTTCCAGCACTGAAATATGATGTGCAATGGTCCCGAATCATGGAAATATGGCACCCAATGCATGAAAGAGGCCCCGAAACTCAAAACTAGGCAAATGCATTGAACTATAATCATGCAAAGCAAGCATTATTTGATCATGAAGTACAAAAACAGAGCCAAGGCAGTCCCAAAATATGCACAATATTAGTTCAAAGCATGGCCAAAAAGTGCTAACATGAAGGGCTAAAACAACATGCAACCTAGGCTAGTAAGCATGGTTTACATGGCATGTATATGAAGCATAAGAGAGGTCACCAAACCAGCCCAAAACAGTAACATGGCATGTCAAATAAACCCCAAATAACCACTGAAATGCATCCAATGCATGCAAAAATGATGAGCTCCTTTGGAGGGCCATGCAAGGGGTTACTCAACACATACAACAAGAACACTTAACATGCAAAAGCCAACTCTGGAAATCAATTATGAAAGCCTTAAAACTCACCAAAAAGGCCCTGAAATGGGTCAAGGAAGCATGCAATGAAAGGTCCTCTTGAAAGGCCTTGAGGAGGATTGTTCCACACATGTATGAGGGACACAAAATATGGTCAAAGAAGCTCTGGACAGAGCTAAGGCAGACCTTGAAACTCACCAAATTGGGCCTAAAAAGTGACTTGACAACATGCAAGTAAGGGGCCCTTTGGAAGGCCAAAAGGGCCAACAAACAAGACAAGGAGAGAGGGGGTCACCCCCCTCTGATTTTAGCTCTCAAGAACACATCTAAGCCACTGAAAATCTACTGGATTTCAGTGGCTAAGAGGCCAAACCAAGGCCAATGCGAATGCTCTAATGCATAGCCCTAATCATGAGGAAATGAAGCATGCCAAGAGGAAGATGACCCCAAACAAAAAAATGCCCTTAATCAAACTTCAAGAGGGGCTCAAAATAAGACTTTTTTCGTTCATGGAAAATCTCAAAAATTCTTGCAAGTAAGGCTAAGATATCATGCAAAATAAGCCCTAAAAGAGAGATGAAGCATACAAGGATGTAGGAGACCTCAAACAGAAAAGTATCCTTAATCAAACTTCAAGAGGAGCTCAAAATAAGACACTTTACAGTTTATAATAAAACCCAGAAATGCTTGCAAATAGGGTTAAGCTATGGAGCAAAATAATGCAAGAAAAGGGGAAATGGATACTTACCCTTGTAGCACAACAATGTAGCAACTTCTGGACCAAGTTGGTGAACTTTCAACCCCTGGAAATCAGTCCCAAAGTGCTGGAATGGATGGTGGAGGTGGTAGGCTATGAGGTGTAGTGTAAATGACTAAGAACAAGAGTGTTTTGAGCTTGGATGAGAGAGATATGGAGAGTTGTATGTATATGCCTCAGCTGGTTTTTTATAACCCTTGAAAATGGAGATAGAGAGTTGGTTTTATAGAGGAGAAGAGCCAAGGCTTCTTGGAGAAGCCTTAAGAGGGGTTCAAAGCTTCTCAAAGAAGCTTAACCAAAAAGGTCAAGCTTCTTGAGGAAGCTAGACCAAAAGGGTCAAGCTTCCTCAAGAAACTTGACAAAAGAGTCAAGCTTCTCCAAGAAGCTAAGCAAGGGGGGCAAAACCAACTAAAAAGGATCAAAAAGATGGTCAAAATCTCGGACAGTGGGTCAAATGCTTCACAGCTGGCACAGCTGTGAAGCACTTGAGAAGGCCAAAAAGGAGGAAGCTGGCCAACCAGTTCAAGTGGTCGGCCGACCACATGCCCTGGTCGGCCGACCAGGGTTCAAAAGGGTCAAGAAGAATTTCTGGTCGGCCATACCAGAAAGGTGGCCTCCCAGATGAGTAGAATACAGCTGCAGGGTGAAAAACCAGAAAAAGTGGCCCAGGAGAGAGGAAAACCAGCTTTTTAGCAAGGTTCAAAAGCGTCAAGAAGAAATACTGGTCGGCCTACCCATATTGGTGGCCTCCCAGGTGTGCACAACACAATGATGGTATGAAAAACCAGAAATTATGGCTCAAAAGTGAGAAAAACCAGCTTTCTGTCAGAAAAACCGGCTGGAGGAGAGAGAAAATGGTTTTCAAAAGAATTGCTGGTCTCCCACCATCCTACCACCTTCCTAGCAATGAAACAAAGTTCCATACCAAAAATGAACCCAAACCGATGCAAAACGAGGGTTCGGGGGCCAAAACGTGCGGCCTGGGGCCCCGAAAACAGGCTGTGAAGCACCGAAGGTGGCGTATGACCATGAAGGTGGTCTCCTGGGCCACAGTGTCCCTCTAAGGAGAGGAAACAATGTGTGTGCCAAAAACCAGAGCAAACGGAGGTAGTTAAGCGGTCCCGAACCGAGGCAACACGGCCGACGGCTCCGAAAACCGGAAACTGGCCTCCAAACGGGAAAAATGGCCTACAACCACGAAACGTAGCCTACGGCCACTGAGAGATAGTCTACGAGACCTCTCCCTTCCTTCGGGAAGAGAAAACAGAGAAAACAGGACTTGGTTCGCAAACCGAGGCAAAGCACAAAAGAGCCGGAAGTCCGGAGGCAAGCCTCGCAGCCGAGACTCTGAAACCCCAGAACGAGCACAATATGCACTATCACCGAGCACTCAATCGGTAACGTCTGAATCTTAAGGTCGGTCAAAAATGGGGTGTCTACAGTCGCTCGAGCTTACAGAATGCAACTCGCCAAATTTGTTCTTGTTCTGCTCGTGCAAAGCCTGTGGCCGTATGAGCGGTCTGGGCAAAAACCAAACAATTCAAAATGAGTTTCAACCCAAGTGACCAAACTCCATTACAAGCCGAAAATCAAGCAAAATTGACTCAAAAACATGATATACTAGCACGATTCATGTGTAATTTCACTTCAAACACATCATTCTTGCCTCAACATTAAATTCATGGTCTCATCTTCTTAAAACATTCATGAATTTCATATACAAGCTCAAAATACATATAACCATGGATGATGTTTTAATAGTTTCATGGATTAATCACAAGATTGAACTTAAATCTAATACACAGGAAGAGATTAGGGGTCCATTTCATGCATTTACTCAAACCATTACATAACCCAAAACCTTAACTCAAAATTCCCAATCTCCTCTTGATTCAAGAAAAAAAGTGAGCTATATGCAAAGATTATAAGTAGATTACCATACCTTAACTCAAATCTAAGTTTTGCCCCTTGATTCTTCTCCAAGTCTCTAGCTTTCCTCTTTCCCTCTCTCTAACTCACTCTAGCAAAACTCTCAACAAAATGATGAACACAAGAGCTATACATATATATAACTTAACTCATAAAACTTAATTAAATCATTACGGATCGTAATTTTACAAAATTTCACAGTAGGCTCTAAAAATCATGCTAAACACAGATATGAAGTCGGTTTTGGTTTCTGGCGCCTTTAAGGCTTTCAATTTCAGTTCAACGTTGTAATTGCAACATATATTCCTACATTCAAAAGATATTATTCCAAATTCACATAATTCACATACTTAAACTTACAAATTCATATCAAACACATAATCACATGCATAATTAAGCATAGTACCGGTTGGGTTATCATAGTCTTCCCCCATTTAGGAAGTTTGGTCCTCCAAACTTGTTTACTCGTATGGGAAACAAATCATATGTCTCTGTCCCATTACTTTTCCCTTTTCCTTTTTCTCAAGCAACTTTCTTACCCATCGACATTCTAATCACGGAAGTTCGACTCATCCTCATTGAATGGTTAATAACTCAGATTTGTGATCCGTCCCAGTGCATATTGGTGTCAAAAGCTATTTAGTAGGTCTCGAAATCAACCTCATAACGTCAAGCCACAAATCATATTAACCGCGACACATTACCCTCATCTATCACATTGCTTAGATGCTTCTATTCAGATAACCACCTATTTGCTAATAATTCACATAACCTACATAGCTCCAATTAGTTGAGGATTGATCACCCATGATACTTATGATCCTACTTAACTTCAAATAAATCAAAGTACTTCTCTATTGACATATCATATGAAGTCTTCCAAATAAGTAAGTGCTGATACATAATATTCATAACAAATTCAACTTCTCAATCCACTAATTCCTTTGCAACAATAATCTGGATGTTCATTCTTAAACAATTCGTAAATCGTGAATAGAAAATCAATAGGGTGGGGATTTACTTCATTAGTTCCACAAGAAAAATCATTTATCTTCAGAAGTCAAAGACAACTCACTTAGGCATATGATTAACATTTACTTATCATACTCAAAGGTACATCTTAATAATCTATATCACGGGCATTGAGTTTACTTCATAGTACAATATTTCCAAATAATATAACTCCTTCGAATGGTAAAGAAACACTTATCACCTAATATTAAGCCCAATGATCAACTCATTTGAAATGGAAGAACGGGTCCTGAATTAATCACTATGCAATGTTTGTCCACAGGTAGTAAGGTTCTCTAACAGTGGTCTAGGCAAATCGGAGCATTTTCATTCAACTTGCTTCAACAACTTAGATTAAGTTTCAACTGCCCAAGTAAATGAGTTACAACTTTACCAATAATCGAGTAAGCAACCATAAGGCGTTCAATTCTAGTTCAAGTCTTCTCACACTTTACGAAACATATTCTTATTGATCGCTCCCCCTATTCATACACACATTCCTAAGTTAGCAAGGACAACACCGAAACAATCAATCACATGACGTGCATAATTCTCATAACCCCATAGTATTAATTACAAGGTATGCTAATTCGGAGTTACGTACAAAACGTACAAATTTGTATACTCCTAGCTAGTTAAGGTTTTTCTCAAGTAGTGTTCATAATCACATAATTCACGATTAACAATTCTTATAGCATCAAGTCAAAACACAGTAACACAGAAGTAACAATTTGGTAAATCAATCAATTGTTAGCCCGACATAACCTACTTCACCTATACCACCTATCTGCCCCATAGTTGAATGTTGGTGCTTAATAGGGTTTATGTCTGTTGCTGGCAATCTGCATGTGGTCCTTATCACAATATAACCCAATCATTTGTTTGCCATCGACTCATAACTCGTTTGGAGCGAAAACAAACTAGATAGAGATTCTCATTATAAATCAAATTAGATAAAGGTACTATCACATCATTCTTGAACATGGTACGTTTGGTTCCGAGGGTTCAATCAGTTCGCCTAGAGATTTCGGCCAAAGTCGCATAATCATTCTACATTCATTTGTTCTCAAGATCAGACATCATAATGGTTCATATTAAAGTGGCTTAAGTCCTACACCGTATAGTTTTCTTCAAATAAGTTTACATGTAGATCAAAGTTCTTACATAATACGGAATTTGTTATACAGAAATTCCAAGTAGGTTATATCATCACAAATTCATGATTCTAAGAATTCAACTGAATAATCCAGCCCACGTTAACCAAGCAAGGTACGTCATTACACCTAACATGGAGTTCATTATATGGGGTATTCAATCTAGTCACATAGTTGTAGCATTAGCCCTAATGGTCTAGGGAGTGGAAATCAGTGCCATAACAATCATCTCGAACAAAGGTATATAGATATATATCCATAATCAATTAACATTTTAAGCAAAGGTGCATATATATAAGAGTCCCTAATCAACCGACACATAAGCATTTGTTCATGAACAATAACGGTACCTAGGACAACGGTCCTAGTATTCTGAGTGTTTTCTGGGATGAGTGTAATTACTCTACCTTGGCTTGCAATTCCACTCATCGTAACATATCTTGCCATTGGTACAAAACGGACCAAGGTAGTGGGTCCATTCATATTTTGTTCGATCCGAGGACAATCCCTTAACTCATGACTCATTTCGCCACATCTATAACAAACCCTAGAAAGTTGATAACACATCCCTCTGTGCTTTTTCCCCTAGTCTGAACAAACTGGTGTTGAATCCTTCCTTTGATTGAATTTATCTCGTGTAGATATTTCGGATTTCCACTTCTTATTCTTCATGACGTTTCTGTTCACATCAAAGCTTTGTCTATTTCTATTCCATTTAAGGAATTGGTTCAGGTTAGCTTCAGTTATTAGGTCAGGGTCTAATGCCTTTTGATGTCTTAGGTCCTCTGCCATTTCTTCTACTATTCTTTCTAGTCCATCAGGTCGAGAGGAGGTAGACTCCTCTAATTCGTCTGCCCTTAATTCCACCATTTTGGTATAAATATATATAAACATACATCAACAACAAAGTTGCATATTCGTATACTCATGTTCACATAAGGCACTCATTCATTATTGAAATCAAAATTACTCATCAATTCACATAACGTTTGTTCATACTCATATCACATATGTTACTTCTCATGTTGAGATTAGAAACGTACACACGGTTTTACAATTTCCATGTTCAGGCCCAAATAATAACCATACTTCCTCAAACAATAATCATACTTACACATGTATTCTCATTTACTTTGTATTCCATAAGAAGCTTGGAAAGCACACTTGTATTTCTTTTATGTTCATGCTCATATACAGATCATGGATTAAGATCTTATCTCATACACTTGTAATGCAAATGCAAATGTTCCTAACTCTTTTCTAGACTCCTTATTGCTCAATTGGACTTGTGTGTGTGGTATTAACTCATGCTCTGATACCACTCTATCACGACCCAAACCCGCCCCTAAAAGTTCGGATCATAATCGGCTAGTAATCACTTGACTACATTCGGCCTCAAACAAACATACATAATAATTATAATAATAGGGCCATAAGCAGAAGCATAACACAAATGAAAAAGTCCATTGAGCCATGCCAAAATGATCAAAATTGTACAGCTTACAACATAGCACATTCGCATATTTACATGACCATGCAAAAACTTATGCACTAAGAGCATTCCATACATATGGTTTACATATCCCAAGACCATTAAGCAAAACGAAACAAAAGTCATAACAGAATATGAGTCAAAAACCAAAAGCTCTATCTTGGAGACTCGACCAAATACGTTCACAAAAATAACTCCTGAGGCAGACTCTAAGGTTTACTTCCATGCTGATCACCTACACACATACAACATAAAGGTGAGTGACGCTCAATGAGTAATAGTAAAGTAAAGAAAATCAAACAAATAATCTTGATATAAAAGAAAGCATATTATGTTTACACAATACTCTTCCACAATTACATCCTTTTGTAGCTTGCTTTTCGTGCTTCTCAGAGGGTTTAGTCTCCTCGGATACGATAGCCCTACAGTTCGGACTCTCGTGGTTCTAAATCTGGTTTCACAAGTGTAATGTGAAACGGATAAACACAAAACAGTCCAGATCCAACAAAGCTTTGTAAAATCGATTTACAATCAGAAATGCCGAAAATGGACTACATTGCAAGATTTCAGAGTTGCCACCTAAATATTTTGGGAAATTTAGGAAACCTGTGACTCGTGCCAAAGGCCACTTGTTCGTCATTACCAAAAGTGTCTCGGCTCGGAAACTTAGGTATGAGAGGGGAAGGTCATGAATTGAGCACCCCACTCACCCAATCAAAGATCGGCCTGTACTAATCATGATGTGATTTTTATGTACAGTAGATGCTCTTGTTCCAATTATTATGCTATCTTAACTATGTAATGCACACGAGTGTAGCCTAATTAGCCTCATGGTAAACATGCTTTGATATGGCAACAATCGCACGCATGCAATATGCTAAAGCAAGAAAAATGCTTACCGCAAATATTTGAGGCGAGCCAAAAGAAAAAAAAATAGTTAGAAAGAATGCATGGTCCTAAACAATACAAAATGACAAATGCAATGCATACAACATGCAATTAATAGGCTCAACTACTAGTATGCCATGTGAGTCCATTCAAGACATATGATAAAGCACGTATTCGAGTAAGGAATTTGAAATTGGCATTGATTAGTATGATGAGCCGAACCCTTATGCATGCCAAATGAATGGATGCAAGTCATGGAAAATGCTAAGGAAAACATGATGCTATACAACCATGGTAAGCGGATAAATAAAAGTGAGAAAGAAATGGGGGTTGGAAGACATACACAAATTATTACATATTTGACCTTGCGCAGGAGGGTCCGAATGTCCAAGTGCACTAATTATTACAACGCTGAATTAACTAATTAATCAACTAGCTACAACAAATTTAACTAATTATTTAACTATTAACGAGCTATTACAAATTCAAAGGAATTTAACTAATTAATGAACTAGCTATTACAAGTTTCAAATGAACTACTAATTTAAGTACAACATACTACTATTAGCATTAATTTCACGAGCCACGAGGAGTAAGGAATCGCATATGCATGAATGGGAATATCTACCCGAAAACTCCTCTGTTTTGTTGCCAGAACTATTCTGTTTTGCAATCAAAAATAATTTTATTTTCACCCCAGCCTCTACTCTGTTCTGCCATGAAAATGGCACTGCCTATAAAAAAAGAGTGGCAAGCCGGTCTTGAAAAGTGGTAAGCTGGATGGACAAGTGGCCAGCTGGCCACTATTTTGAGGGTCTGCCCTACTGATACAGAAATAAAACAGAGAAAAAATAGAGTATTTCTATGGTGTTTGTCCTCTCTACCTCTTCTTATCATGGAATTGATTAAGGGAGAAGTAGAATTGATCCACAAATCATCAATGGTCGCAAGGTTGTTGCATTATGATCTATGAATCGATGGGACAAAGGCTCAATGAATGAAAATAAAAGACCAACAAAACCTTATCCCTATCATGGAGTTACCTCAAGGGAAGTGGTAGACATTGATTCTTGAGCCATTATCATCACTAAAGAGTACGAAATGACTCAAGACTCAATGGGTTCAATATAACGTCCAAGTGAACCCAACTCAATTTTATTATCTTGTGCCTCCTTTAGTCTAATTTTATTAGCCCTTTTTGTTACCCTTTCATTCTTTAATCATTTTGTCCAAAAGTGATAAGTACATCCTCTAATGAAGAGAAGTATCAAACACGAAGTTGTTCTTAGCATGAGAAAGATGTAATGCCTTGGTAATGAACCTTCGAAGAGATTAAATCATTAAGCATGGAAGGTCTCTGTCACATGCCTTAAACAACGTTTGTTTGAAACAACTCTTAAACAAAAAAAAAAAAAAAAAAAAAAAAAAAAAAAAAAGGAAAACCAAGAAAGGAAGGAAGTTGTAGAGATGATTATTACAAGTGTAAGCCTATGTATGAAAACTATGAAATAAAAGCTATCAACTCAAATAGGTTGGTATCTAAGGCCTAAACCACCAAACCTATGAGGACTTACAACAACACAAGCCTAATATCAAAGCATGAATGAACTAAACACACTAAAACAATCCTAAAACTCACAAAACAATGCTAGAAATTAGTTTGAAAAAGCTAAAAAAAGTAAGAAAAAATGAGACATAATTAAAGTTAGTAAGCAAGCCTAAGGAGGGGTGGCTAACCCCTCCACTTTTGGGCCTTAACACCACATATTTTAGTCTCTTAAAACTCTGAAAATTGGTAGCTAAAAGTTGGAACACAAATGGGAAACACAAGGACAAAAGCTTATGGAATAAGGTTCAAAGAAGGCTGGTTAACCCCTCCACTTTTGGTAGCTTTAAGTCACAAGTTTTAACCCATAAAAATAACCCAAAAACAGTATAAAAAACAGCAAGAAATTAGAAGGAAGGAGTAGTGTAAAGATGGTCAAAGTTATACCTCTTGAAGAAGAGTTACTCCTTGATTCACAAACCAACAAGTGATCACCCTCAAGAGTTGAAATGTTGGCTCAACAATCTCAACCAGAAGACTCAAATTTTTGGTTTAGGAAGTGTATGTATAATGTATGTATATTGCAAGATAGAGAGGGAGAGTGCTTAGCAAGCTTTGGCTCTCTGATAATTTTTTCTAACCTAAAACCATGAGGGATGGTCAAGTATATATAGAAAAATAGGTTGCTATCTTAGAAATATTTGTATTGAGCCAGCTGGTGTAGTGCATGCACGTGGGGGGATAGCTGGCAGCAAATATCTGTTCTACCGAGAAACTTGGCAAGTTGACCAAGTAGAGGACGGTCGACCAGTAATTTTTGGCTAGCCGGCCACCTGTTGGCCAACAAGCCTCTGGGTGGCTAGGTTTGAAAAATTAGGTTTTGGCTCAAAGGAGGTACAAGGTTTTTAGGCTTTGAAATTCAAAACTGAGGCTTCTTGCTAAAGAAATCGAGCGTTTTCATAGCATAGTAATTCATCATTGAGTGTTCACCGTGAGGCGTCCAAGTCTTAGGGGCGGTCAAAAATGAGGTGTCTACACCTTCACAACATCATCCATAATCATATTTACAGAACAGCCTTAGGCTCAACATATTACAGAACGGCCTTAGGCCCAACATATTACATAATGGCATTGGGGCCACATATATCACAATGGCCTCGGGCCCACATATTAATACAACGTCCTTGGGCCTACATATTAACATAACGGCCTTGGGCCCATATATTAACACAACGGCCTCGGGCCCAATCACATCGTAGCATAAACTAAATGACCTTACATCCATATTGCACATGTCATATAATGTTCATAAAACTCGTTCGTTTGATCAAAACATAATATCATAATGATTCATCGCATATGGATCAAAATAATCAATTAAGAACATATCTTTACAATACTATTACTCACAGTGCGTTTGGTCTTGCAGGGTTGCCTCCGGCACACGACCTACGCAAAACATTTCACATACACATTGGATAAGAAATTCATTTCATTCATACACTTTTCTTTTGATAGTTCAAAACCTTCCTTAATGGGTTTCTAATCATCATTTCACTTCCAAAAGGACTTAAATAAGGTTGAGAATGCGTTCAGAAGTTCGAGAAGGTCAACACAAGAAAACATACTTTTTCTCCGCTGTCGACCACTCGTGCAGCCGGTCCAACCGCTCAAGCAGTCATGCTCTGCTCGTGCGGAAGTGTGAGACACTCAAGCATGTAGAATGCAACTCGCCAAATTTGATTTTGTTCCGCTCATGCGCGGCCCATGGCCGCAGGAGCGGTTTGGGCAAAAGCCAAACAATCCAAAATGGGTTTCAACCCCAAGTGATCAAACTCCATTATAAGCCCAAAATCAAGCAAAATTGACTCAAAAACATGATATACTAACATGATTCGAGTGTAATTTCACTTGAAACACATAATTCTTGCCTTAACATTAAATTCATGGTCTCATCTTCTTAATATATTCATGAATTTCATATACAAGCTCAAAATACATATAACCATGGATGATCTTTCAATAGTTGCATGGATTAATCACAAGATTGAACTCAAATCAAACACACAAGAAGAGATTAGGGGTCCATTTCATGCATTTAGCTCAAACCAATACATAACCCAAAACCCTAACTCAAAATTCCCAATCTCCTCTTGATTCAAGAAAAAAGTGAGCTATATGCAAATATTATAAGTAGATTACCATACCTTAACTCAAATCTAAGGTTTGCATGTTGATTCTTCTCCAAATCCCTAGCTTTTCCTCTTCCTATCTCTCTAACTCACTCTAGCAAAGCTCTCAACAAAATGATGAACCCAAGAGCTATACACATATATAACTTAACTCATAAAACTTAATTAAATCATTACGAATCGTAATTTTACAAAATTTCACTACAAGCTCTTAAAATCATGCTAAACACATATATGAAGTCGGTTTTGGTTTCTGGCACCACTAAGGCTTTCAATTTCAATTCAAAGTTGTAATTACAATAGATATTCTTATATTCAACAGATATTATTCTAAATTCACATAATTCACATTCTTAAACTTGCAAATTCATATCAAACACATAATCACATGCATAATTAAGCATAGTATGGGTTGGGTTATCATAGTGGGTGCTCGTTTATGGGCATTTTTTTAGTGAATTAGAGTTGTGGGTGCTAGTTTTTTGGTGTCGTATGGATGTTTAGTGGCTTCACTTCAGCATGGCAGAGTTAGGTCTTATTTGGGTATTTCGGTCTTAGGTGTTCCAATGGCGAAGTTGGGAGGGGTTAGGTGCTCATGGTGTTGGAGGAGGTGTTCATTATTGTAGGTGCTCGCGATGACATTCGCAGTGGTGGTTCGGTGCAACGACGACGGCAATGTGGAGGTAGAGCAGCGAGATTGGAAGAGGAGTGTGGAGGGTTCATAGTTTGCAACAAGGCTTGCAAAAAAAAGAGTACTACACCCAAGGTTTTTCTAAGGAACTCAAACCTAAGATGATCAAAGGGTTTTGTATAAAGATATGCTCTTTGATGCTCAGTGGATACATGTTCAAGTACAACAAGGCCCTCCTCAACTAACTCTTGAATGAAATGGTGACGAATGTCAATATGTTTAGTGTGAGAGTATTGGACCGGATTCTGAGAAATATTGATGGCACTAGTGTTGTCACAGAAAAAGAGTAAGTGTGTCCTGGTCTGTCTCATAATTATGAAGCATTTGTTTCATCCAAATCATTTGAGCACAATAACTTCCTACAACATTGTACTTTGCCCCGACGGTCGAAAGAGAGATGGCATTTTGCTTTTTGCCATGCATGCGACCAAGTTATTTATGAGGTAAAAACACCCTACGGATGTGTTTTTGCGATCATCAACACAGCCTGCCCAATTGGCATCAGAATAACCAGTAATGTTGGTTGTGGTGTCGGAAGAGAACCAAATCCCATACCCCTAAAGTCCCACTCACATACTTTACAATACGCTTGACGACTAAAAGGTGAGATTCTTTAGGGTAAGCTTGATAACAAGTACATACACTAACACTAAAGGCAATATCGGGCCGACTAGCAATGAGATACAAAAGACTCACTATTATACTATTATAGAGGGTATGATCAACATCAGTGCCAGAGGGGTCTTTAGACAAGTGAAAACTTGTGCTCATAGGGGTCCGTGCATGTTTGGTGAACTCTAGATCGAACTTAGACACAAGGTTCTTAGCATACTTGGTCTGAGACACAAACACATTCGACGACAATTGCTTAATTTGTAGCCCTAAAAAGAATGACAATTCCCCCATCCTGGTCATTTCAAACTCATGTGTCATACAATCTGAGAAGTATTTAACAAGAGATTCAGATGTGGATCCAAACACAAAATTGTCAACATAAATTTGAGCAACAAGGATATGTGGTTTAGTATGTTTCACAAATAAAGTCTTATCCACACTATCCCTTTGAAAGTCATTGCTCGAGGGGCTTATTTCAGCACATAAAGTGCCTTGTCTAACTTGTAGACATGATTTGAAAACTTAGGGTCCTCAAAACCCTTTGGTTTCTTAACATAGGCTTCCACCTTCAAGAACTTAATCAAAAATGCACTTTTCACATCCATTTGAAACAACTTAAAACCAAGAAAGTAAGCAACAACAAGTAGGATATGAATAGATTCGAGACGTGCAATAGGGGCAAACGTCTTATCATAGTTAACACACCCTACTTGCATATAGCCTTGAGCAACCAACCTAGCCTTATTCCTAGCAACTGTACCATTCTCATCAGATTTATTCTTAAAGATCCACTTGGTACCTATCACATTAATGTCTCTAGGTCTAGGAACAAGGGGTCCAAACTTTGTTATGTTCAAATTGACCTAATTCTTCATGCATAGCTTTGACCCAACTATCATCTAGAAAGGTCTCTTTTACATTCTTAGGTTCAATTAAAGAAACATAACACAGATGTGATACCTCCTCCCGAAGTTGCTTTCAGGTTTTCATTCATTTTGTGACACTCCCTATCACTTGTTATAAAGGATAATTCAGCTTCACCCTTGTCAATGGCTCCAAGATAGGAAGAGTAGAGACTAGAGTAGCAATTGCGGTATCTCCTTGTGTACTTTTTGAACTTGTGCTTGCCATGGGAGTTGGTGCTTGTTTGCCTTCTTAAGAGTTGCCTTGAGCTTCTCCTTGACTTTATGTACGGTATCCAAAGCTTTAGGATCACCGTATTCTTTCTCAGATAGAGATGCTATTGAAGAACTTGTGTCATTTACAACCACATTAATAGATTCCATTATAGATAAAGTACGAAGATTATAGACACAAAAGGCTGTACTACTGGTTGAATACCCTAGAAAAATACCTTCATCACTACGAGAGTCAAATTTGCCCAAAGGCTCTCTATCTTTGAAAATGTAACACCTACTCTCAAAAGTTTTCAAATATTTTACATTAGGTTTCAACCTTTTCCACAATTCATATGGTGTTTGTAATGTGCCAGGTCTCAAATACACACAATTCACCACATAGACTGAGGTATTTAAGGCTTTGGCCCAAAACTTGGAAGGAACTTTCTTACTAAGGAGCATGACCCTACTCATCACTTGAACCACTTGGTTCTTCCTCTCAATAACTCCATTTTGCTGTGGAGTGATTGGAGCTAAAAATTCATGCTTAATGCCATGCATATCAAAAAAATCCAAAAATGAGCTATTATCAAATTCACGACCATGATCGGTTCAAATTCTTATGATACGCCTAATAGAAACACCATGTTCATTATGGATTCTTAGGACTAAGGACTTGAAAGCATCAAACGTATTAGCTTGTTCTCTTAAAAAATGTACCCATGTGAATCGAGTATAATCATCAACAGTTAAAAAAATATATCTTTTATTTCCAATGCTTTTAGTACGAGTAGGTCCCATAAGATCCATATGAACCAGCTCAAGAGGATGCTTGGTTGTTAAGCTATTCACCTTCTTATAAAGGGATTGAGTTTGCTCCCCAATTGACGTGGCCCGCACACTTTGTTCAAAAACTTACCCATTTTGGGCACTTTTCGCACTATCTCCATATTGGCTATCTTAGTTAGATATTTGAAGTTGATATGACCTAACCGTTGATGTCATAAGTCTAGATTACTTATGATGGCCGAGTGACATGCGAGATCATTAGTAGTAACAATCCCATAGCAATTATAAGATGTGCGAACACCATGCATGACGATATTTCCTTTTTTGTCCAAAATTTAACATTTATCTTTTGAAAACAATACCTCATGATGTGAGTTACACATTTGACTGATGCTTAATAGATTAGCTTTAAGGCCATCAATAAGCAATACACTATCTAATTTAGGAAGACCGAGAACACTTATAGAGCCCTTACCAATGACTCTAGAGGTGCTACCATCTCCAAATGTAAAAATTTCTCCTTCATATTTTTTAAGAGGCGTGAAGTAGGATTTGTCACCAGACATGTGATAAGAACACCCACTCTCAATATACCACGTGTGCGAGTCATGTGTTTTATAAGCAGTGTGAACAACAAAACAAGACAAGTCACTCTTTCCCACCCACACTTTTTTAGTCTTAACAGAAGACGGACTATCATGATTCTTGGGACATGTCTTAGCATTGTGAACACCATTATGAACCATGGTATTCCACCTTGACATGTAGGGTTTTCTCCTAACCCATGAAGTATTAGAGTTTCTTCTACATTTTTGAGACACCCTACCAAATAACTCAAAACAATAAGGAAGAATGTGGCCATACCTACCACAATGATGACAAATGAAATAAGTTTTACCACCCTTTCATTGATCATACCGCCTTTAGGTTGATATAGAGACTTTGCATCCTAATGCATCTTCAATTTTCTCTTTTCTTAAGTCCTTTTGTCATGAGATGTGGAATCCTTTCCTTTTTGTATTATATCATCACCATATCCAATCCTACTTTTGTCAAAGCCCACCTATTGAGATCCAATGATATCTTCCAGTGTCTTTGACCATTTGTTCCAAAGATCAATTGTAGCTCTATCACTCTTGAGTTCTTCCCCTTTTTGGCTGACCAGCTCTTCCAAAGCAACTTACCGCCTTTAGGTTGATATAGAGACTTATCATCCTGTTGCATCTTCAATTTTCTCTTTTCTTAAGTCCTTTTGTCATGAGATGTGGAAGCCTTTCCTTTTTGTATTATATCATCACCATATCCAATCCCACTTTTGTCAAAGCCCACCTATTGAGACCCAATGATATCTTCCAGTGTCTTTGACCATTTGTTCCAAAGATCAATTGTAGCTCTATCACTCTTGAGTTCTTCCTCTATTTGGCTGACCAGCTCTTCCAAAGCAACTTGAGACATCTCGAGAGTTTCAATTTTTTCTTCATATGTAGCATAGATTTTCAATAGCTCATTCCTCTTGGTCTCACAGGTCAAGAGTTTTGCATAGAGAGCTTGTCTATCATTTGAGATCTTGATGGTATCATTCCTAGCTGTAGAAATCTCCTCATTTAGCTTGACATTCTCATTTTCACATGTTTTGAGTTTGATAGTGATTTTGTCATTCAACATTGATAAGTTTAGAGATTCTTTGTACAACTTTTCATATGCTTGTTGAAGCTCTTCACCATCTATTTCGTCATCATCCTCTGAGGTTTTATCATTTGTGACCTTCTCCAATGACGGCCCATCTTCTTTTTGTTTCTCCTCCGCCTTGAGAGCATCCAGTTGAGCTACTAGAGCATTGAGGTGAACAATGCGAGATGTTAGTGAAGATGACTCTGTTCTTTTATGAAATTGCATAAGAACAGTTCATGCATCTTTGGCATTCTTGCAATGAGAGATACGTTGTTGGTCTCCTTCAAAGAGTGCTTCTCGAATAGTATTTAGAACTCGCTCATTACTCTCTAAGTTAGCCCTTTCATTACCATTCCACTCCTTAATAGGCTTGGTGATCTTTTGATTGATAATAAGATCAATCAAAGATGGTGCTTCAATATTCTCCTTAATTATGCGCCAACCTTCAAGATCCCAAGCTCTAAGATACACTTTCATTCTGCACTTCCAAAATAGATAGTTACTCCCATCAAAGGTAGGAGCACGATGCAGATTAGCCACATGAGCAAACTCAACTGGCCTGGGAGTTGGTTAGGGAAGCTAGAGTAGAATGCCATAAAAGTACCATCTCCATCTTCACCAGATTCGGCTTCATTAGCTTCTTTCTCTAACCCGCTTTCATCATCACAAGTCACTGTATAGACTTTCTTTCTATTCTTCATGGAAAGACACTCGAGAGGAATATGCCCAAACCCTTGGCATTCATAGCACTTGACTCCTTGTCCTCTCATTATCTTATTTTCGAGTTTTGGAACAACTTTGAGTTTATCATTACCGTTATCCTTAGAACTAGCGTCCTTGAAATTAGGCTTCTTTTTCTTTAATTTTTTTTTTTTGGTAAATAAGGCCATCATTTTGGACTCTGGAACATTTTTCACCTCAGGATTCTTAACAATCTCATGAGCACTAGAAAAGCCACACTTTCATTTTGTTTTTTTCTTTGAAATCAAATGCGCCTCATAAGTTTACAAGTTTCCAACCAACTAATCAAACTTGAGGTTCTCAACATCCTGAACCTCTTCTATAGCTGTCACTTTTGATTGAAACCTATCGGGTAATGACCTCAGAATTTTTCCAAGAACATGAGATTTAGGGATTTTTTTCACCGAGTGTGAAATAAGAATTCAAGATGTCACTGCGTTTAGCATAAAAAGAGTTTCAAAAATGGAGGTGAGATGTTGAATTTTTGATCTTTTGACATAAGTAGTACCCTTGTGAATTATTTCAAGAATATCCCAAGCCTCTTTTGCTACCTCACAAGTGCAAATACTTCAGAACTCTTTCGGAGTGATGGAGCAAAAGAAGGAATTGACTGCTTTACTATTCCAACTCAAGTTTTGATAATCAATTATATCCCATTTATCAATTGGCTTAGGAATATCAACACGATCAATGATCACCATAGGTTCACTCTACCCATAGATGACGGAATACCAAACTTTCTCATCAATTGATTTTAAAAATTCCCTCATACGAGCTTTCTAATATGAGTGGTTTGTTCCATCAAGTAAATAAGGTCTAGGAGTAGTTCTTCAGGTTCGCTCGAGCAATCTTTCCTGCGCTCGAGTGGTTTTTGAGTTCTCTCAGTATTTTTGCAGGTCTGCAAAACTAGTGGGAGTAGAGTGATTTTTACTCGAGTGATCTTTTCTGTGCTCGAGCGGTCTTCTGTAGTCTGCAAAACTTCTAAGAGGGGGGTCATTGTGCGCTTGAGCAGTGTTTTGGTCGCTCGAACAGTATCACTTTTTTTTGTTTGACTCTCAAACGGTGTTTTGATCGCTCAAGCGGTTTGTGCATCTATCAGATTGGGAAAAAGGCTTTTTTGTCACTTTGTCATTTCCTCTCTCTCTCTCTCTAAAACATTTCTAAACCTAATTTCTTTGCCCTTTCTCTCTAGTTCTTGCCTAAAACCCTTTCATACACCCTAATCCATTGATTTCACCACCATAGTGCTTTGGAGTAAAACATAAAGCTCATTGAGGAGGTTAATCTAATCAAAAAAGATTTCATTTTTAGCTTTGCCAAACTTCAGCACTTGTTCTTTTCTTCTTTTAATCTTGAGGTAGGGATTTCTTCAACCTTCTAGTATGATTCTTAAGTTACTTATGTGCGTAAATATTGTTGAGTTATGTTGCAATATTGAAAATTCCTTCTTTAAATTTGGTTTTGAAAGTAAAAGATGTGTGATTTGAAAATCATTGATGTTTGATTTATGAAAGAAAAATAAATGATGTTGGATTTTTGAAAATATAAAATGAATATATCTGTTGATGATGAGATTGGAGTCGGATATGTATTATCATTCCCATTTTGAGATTTATGAGATTATACTTGTTGGAAATTATCTGTTGAGTAGAGATATCTGTTTTGGGCTATCGGTAGAGGATAACTTTGATTGTTATAGAAATTGCATGAGGATTAAGTTAATTGAAACTGATTACTCATACACCTTGCATTGAGCATTGCTTCATACTTAAACATTGAAAATGTATTGTTTTGAGAAAAATGAGCGTATACCTTGGTGAATCTGGTTAGGGGGTGTGATTGTGGTTTATTATGTTGGCCTGTGTGTCCTTGGTGAAAGTCCAGAAACCCTCACGGTTAGGTACCGATCCTTCCAGTACCGGTAAAATGGCTTTAATAGTACTTGTATGGCCTACTAGCAGACACGTACCTAAAGATTCCTAGTGGTTTGTATCCACTGCCCTGTTTTCTAATTTAAAATTATTATTTTATGAATTGATATACATATAACTAAGACATTGCATAGTTTTCAAACAAAAAGTATAATGTTTTGATAAATAGCATGCATGTGCATTCACCGTATGACTTTGTTAAGCTTCAAATGTTGTGTTTCAGTATCTCTACTGGGTTTTAGCTCATCCTACGTGGAAAACAACTTTCAGGTGTTTATGATATGCCTCCACCAAGGACGTAACTTGGGAGAACCTTGGAGCCGAGAACTTCTTTTGTTTCTTTTGTGTAAATATTTGTTGTACAGGACTTGGACTTTATATATATGAAGTTCAACTCATTTTGTTGTTCCCAAGCATAGACTTGGAAAGATGTAGCCAGTAAGGCATTAACTTATTTATACCTTCTTTTGTTCCATTTCACTCACCCATGTCATGTGCTATAGATTTAGGATCTAGAATTTCTGAATGTATACTTGCATATGTCATCTTTTGTACAGTAAAAGAATATCAATGGAAGATTAATATTTCGCAAGTTCCTATTTTTCTATTAAATATCACGACGTGTGTTGTTATTATTTTGGGGCGTTACACAAAACAAATAATCTAAATCATCTAGCACATACTAAAGTGATTTAGATTATTGTTTCACAATTAATAAATGGACATAAAAGATTTTAACGTGGAAAAAATCACAATTGGATCACCTCCAATTGTGAAAAAAAAAATCACGGGCTAAAAGCCACTAATCAATCCACTATGAAGATAATGAAAATACACAAGAGCACAAACAATTGCCCAACATGCTCAAGAATTGTCTTCCACCTCTTGTGCCTCTTTCAACAACACCTTCATCTCGGAATTGATTAGCTCGTGTTGAGCTGCTTTGAACTCCTTCAAAGCCTTCAAACTCAAATCTTCAGAATCCACCGATCAAACACTCTTGCAAAGTAGAATGAAGACAAACCCCCTTGATATAAGCATTCTAATTCATGTGATGCGACCAATCTCACAAAAACATCAAGGGAAACAATAGGCAAGCACTTTAGAAGCAAATACAATCTCTTAAGTTTTAGATCTGGAAGTCGTAACCCTAAAATTTGCACCTCACGCAGCTTTATATGAAACAGGGTCGCAAAGATCACTCAAGCGTAGGAAAGTTTGCTCAAGCGGTGTGTCTAAGATGCAGAGAAATCATAAGTGCCTTCACTCGAGCGATAGACAGTTCACTCAAGTGTAGAATCAAACCTCCCAGTATTTTTGCAGACAAGTTTGAACTATTGAGACATGCCATTCTTTGCTCGAGCCTTCACTTCACTGCTCGAGCAGTCCAAGAGCAAACAGGGCACCAGCTTTACAACTGAAATGTGTTTGTTCGCAAAATTGATGACACAAAAGGACCTAACAAGATGAATAACTATCAAAATCTCCTCTCAACATTAGTTTTTGGAACAATAAAAAAACAAATTCCAGGGTTTGAGCCTTGTAAAAAAATAAATCAAGGTTTTTAATTTTATCAATTTAAGCCCTACACTTTTGATTTGTTTTCAATCTAAACTATTTATTTATTTTTGTTAAGTAAAGCAGACAGAGAAATAATATTTTAGTCATCAAATTCAATGTACGTATATATAAAATATTTAACACAATTTTTTCATTGAGTTTAATGACTAAAATACATAACTTTCATCATTTTTACTTAACAAAAATAGGTAAATGGTTATATTTAAAAAAAAAAATTAAGGTTAAAATTGATAAAAATAAAATCTCAGAATTTATTTTGTTACGAAACCCAACCTCTATGTTTTTTTTTTTTTTTTAAAGTAATATTTCTGTATTTTTTTAAGTTTACTAATTATAGTAGTATAGTCTTTTATAAAGATATTGTTGTAATTTATAGATTAAAAAAAATAAAAAGTTAAATGAAAAAATAATGGTTGGTTGGTAGAAATAAATTAGAATAACATAATGGCAGATGACAAGTTATTGGAAAATTTAAAAATTAATAGGATTTAGCATTTGATTGTGTTAAAATGACAAGCCCCATTGGAGTGGTATATCTAACAAAATGACTTTTTTTGTATTGTAGCCGGTCTAAAGTGACTTTGGCAAAGCCATTTTGGCTTTTACCATAGGAGATGCTCTTACAATGACATGACAATGGGGTTGAGCCTTGTGTGATTGCATTTGAAAGAGCATCCACATTGGACTGCTAAAAGTTCTTCGATTGCCAAAATTTGGCAAGAACTCACCAAAGCTGAACTCGAGTGGTCTGCTATCTCTCTTGCCAAATTTTGGCAATGCCATTTCCTGTGTCAAATTTGGCAGGAGATTAAGGAATTGCCTACCTTGCCACATTAATATCCCCAACTATATTCCCCAAATCCTTTTTTTTTCCTTTGTTCTCGGCAAACAACCATTTTTAGAGAATTTTTTTTTTCTAACTAGAAAAGCTCAATAAAATTCAGGAAAAAAATTTAACAAAATTTCAACAATATAAATTCGACAAAGTTTAACAAGAAATCTGATTGAGGTCGAAATGTGTTGTATTGACGCTAGTAATTGAGATTTCTTAACTCTCTTCTTGATATAACTTTGTATATTTTACAAGTATTTAATCTTAATCAGGTTGGACATGCCTAGGGTGAAAAATGGGTCGAAAAGTGAAGATTTGGTCAAAAAACACTCACTCATGTGCGGAGGAGTATTCCCGCACATGAGGAGGGTTTTTCCCCACACATGCGGTGCAATTCATGCAAGTGCAACCCACCTCGGGATGCGTGCACACTTCCTCAATTGACCTGTTTTTCTGAGAGAGTATAAAGGGAAGAAAGAAAAGATGTTTTAGGGTTTGAATATTCTTGCAAAGAAACAAAGGAGCTTAGAGTTTTGAGGCTTTGTAGTTGAAGGTTTGGAGTGTTTCCATGGTGGCATCACCCTCTACTTCCTCTTCTCAATCCTCCATGAGCAGCTAGTTTCCCTTTTGTTAGGGTTTTGATGAAACCCTAATCAAGTAAATAGGTTTTTCTTAGATTTTGATTTATGTAATGGTTTGAACAAGTTGTATGGTTGTTTTAGAAGCTTTTTAATATATTTCTACTAGTTTCTTTAAGTGTTTTGCTTTTGGTGATTGTTGAATGTTTTCCATACAATTATTTTCTTTTTGTTTATGTTCAAAGTACGAGACGAGTCATGCTACGAGAGACGAGTTGTGTTGCTATCACAGTTTAGACCGAACAACTCGTACTACTTGAGATGATTTGTGCATATACTTTGAACATAACAATGCTCTTGTTCAATGTTTCGAGCTTATAGTTGTGAAATATTGGGTAGTTCAAACCATTTCACAATCAATTCTTAATTCTCAACCCTATCTGGTGCGAACAACCCCTAGAAAACTCAACCACACCAATATAGTTGATGGTTTCAAATATGAAGCAGAAAAACCATACAAATTATGCAAATTAATGAGAGGGAAATGATCACAAACTAACAAGATACCAAGATTTATGTGGTTCGATCTAAGCATATATCCATGAACAGTCACAAAGAGAAGGATTCCACTAGCAAAGAGAACAATACTCTGAAGAGTTACAATAGTGAGAAAACAATCTTTTACAAACAATTAAGCTCACCAAGCCCAAAATACAAGTTTTCTCACCAAACCTAAATTCACTCTACATAAATCACATGAAACTAAAGTTTCAATGAAGAGATACCAAGTGACCAAAGGCCACAACAAAGACCCGAAAGCCTACCAATAAAACCCCTCCATGGAGGCTCCAAAGTACCAAAAAATTCTACCAAATGAATTAAAAGTTCAACTGAATTACTGAGTTTTTACCTATTTTTAACCAAAGAATCCTTCCTAAAGCAAAATAGGTTTCTTTTCAATCCAATCGAAAATCAACTAGGAAACACTAAATCCAAAACTTTAGAAAATTCAAACCAAGTCAAATAGGTCTCTCATAAATCCAAACCAATATGGGAGTCAAAACCAAGTCAATATTTGACTACCCACAAATCCTATTCCAATTAGGAAATAAAATACCAAATCCAAATCATATTGGGAATAGACATTGAGCCAATAATCCAATAACCTATTTATGTAGCTAGTAGTGAATTCATTACCCTAGAATTTTTCTCAAATCAATTTCTCAACCACAATATTTAGTGTTAATTGAATTTCTAATTTCATTTTAATTCTTGTTTTAATATTCATCCATCACTATCATCGAATTAACTTAGCAATCTCGCAATTAAAATAGTTAAATTTCACATTAATCCATGTGGATTGATAACTAGACTTAGCCCTATTCTATGGAATTGGAACTAAGTTTAGTTCTTTATTTTTTTTTGTGTGCTAAATGACCTGTCAAAATTAACAAATCAATACTAATAATAATAATAATAATAATAATAATAATAATAATAATAATAAAATTATAGATCTGGCCAAACCATGAGAGAGAGCTGTCAAAGAGCATTAATCGTCATCTCCAGTTGCCACAACCTTCCCCTCTTACATCAATACACAACCAAGTCCATCCTGGGACGCATCACAATAAACGGTATAACCCAAGCCTCTTTCCTGAATTATCGAAAGCGGTGCGGTGGTCAATCTAGTCTAAAGTTCTTGGAATGACTTTTCACAAGTCTCGTTCCATACAAATTTGACACATTTCCTTGTCAACCTGGTTAATGGTGCGGCTACTCTAGAGAAGTCCCTCACAAAACGATGATAATACCCGACCAACCCCAGGAAACTCTGAATTTCAAAAACATTTTTAGGTTGTTCCCAATCCTGTACGGCATCTATCTTAGAAGAGTCTATAGTTACTCCTTCTCTCGACACAACATTCCCCAAAAACTTCACTTCCGTCAACCAAAACTCGCATTTCTCAAATTTAGCATACAACTAGTGCACTCTAAGCAAGTCAAGCACTATCCGCAAGTGTTCCTCATGTTCCTTCTCAGAGGTAGAATAAATCAAAATGTCATCCAGAAATATGATCACGAAATGGTCTAAGAATTCTCAAAAGACTTGATTCATTAAGTCCATAAAGCAAGCATAGGCATTGGTTAAACTTAAAGGCATTAGTAGGAATTCATAGTGGCTATAACGCATGCAAAATCGTTTTCTGGATATCCTCCTCTTGAACTCTCAACTGATGGTACCCCGATCTCTAGTCTATCTTCAAAAAGCATCAAGACCCCTTAAGTTGGTCAAATAAATCATTTATTCTAGGTAGAGGATACTTGTTCTTAACGGTAACTCGATTCAACTTGTGGTAATCAATACATAACCGTAACGACTCATCCTTCTTCGCAAAGAGAGCTGATGCTCCCCAAGGTGAAGTACTAGGGTGAATGAAGCCCTTGTCTGAAACTTCTAGGTAGAAAATACTTGTTCTTAATGGTAACTCAATTCAACTTGCGGTAATCAGTATATAACCGTAATGACCTATCCTTCTTCTTCGCAAAGAGAGTCGTTGCTCCCTAAGGTGAAGTACTATGGTGAATGAAGCCCTTTTCTAAAACTTCCTGGAGTTGAATCTTCAACTCAAGCAATTCTGCGGATGAAAATCTATACGGTGCCATGGAAATCGGTGTCGTGCCAGGCACTAAGTCAATGCAGAACTCGATCTCTGGTGGGGTGGCAAACTGATAATATCCTTGGGAAAAACATTTGGTTATTCACAAACTACCCTGGACAATTCAACTCATACCCCATTGTAGACACCCCATTTTTGACTGCCCTTAAGACTTAGGCCCCTCAGGTTGATCACTCGATGATGAAAGTTATGTTGTGCAAATGTTCGATTTCTTCAGCAAGAAGAGCTTCTAAATCCCAACCTTACACCCCATTTTGACCAAAACTATTTTTGACCTTAAAACCCTCTCTTTCAAAATATTTTTCCAAATGTTTTTACGATGTTTCGAAGCTCGCATTTTGTTTAAAAGTTGCACTTTTCGGTAACTGACCAAGGACAAGGTGGAAATAAATGGAAGATAGGTGAACTCTTTGAAAATATTTAAAACCTCTTATTTATAGGTTTGGAGTTGAATAAAATAGGAGGGAAGGGAAGAAAACTAGTTGGGGAAGAAGCTAGGCATGAAACCGTTAAGGGAGAACTGAGCAGCCTTCACTAAAATAGGAATATCTCTTTGTGCACTTATAATTTAGTTGTGATGCCACCACCATTGGAAATTGGACTTCTGGAGCTTCAATTTAGACTTAAGAATCTCCTAAAACCGAGTCCGGATGATGGAGATATGACCGTTTGAAGTTAGGCACCAATCTGGTTAAGATAGAAATGAGAAACCTTCACCAAAATAAGCATATCAATTTACACACTTAGAATTTAGATATCATGCCACAACCATTGGAAATTAGACTTCCAGGGCTTCAATTTAGACGCAAGAATGACCTGAAACCAAGTCCAGATGCGGGAGATATGTCCATTTGAAATCGGGTCTGGAAGCAGATTTTTGTAGCTGGCAGGCCATTATTTGCGGACGGCCGGCCACCACTTCTGGCCTTCCGGCCCCTTGTGAAAAGCTCAGATATTTTGTGCCAGCTATCCCCAAAAAGCTTCAGCTATTCCTATATGTAGACTCGACTTTCTTCGTGCCCCCCTTTCGGAGAGCTCGAATTGGTCCTACAGTTCAGACTCCTGTCACGGTTCTGAATCTAATCTCACAAAGCGCAATGTGAGATTGATAAACACCAAAGAGTCTAATCCGGCAAATCATTTTGGAAAATCGATTTTGAATCAAATAATGCCAAAACTGGACTGTTTTGCCAGATTACAGAGTTGCCACCTAAATATTTTATTTTTGGGAAATTTAGGAAACCCTGACTCGTGCCAAAGGCCACATGTCTGTCATCACCAAAGTTGCCTCAGCTCGGGAACTTGGGTACGAGAGGGGAAGGTCCTGAAATGAGCACCCCCGCTCGCCCGATCAAAGGATCGGCCTCTACTAAGCATGATATGTTGTTTTATAGACACATGTGTTCTTATTCCGGTTATTAGTTAACTTTACTATGTGACGCACACATACAAGTATAGACTAAATCGCAAAAATTAGAACAAATCAACTCATGTTTGTTTGTGAAAATGGTTTGAAAGTGCCACTCTCAAGTGAGCTAAAACACGGATTTGCCACCCTCAAGTGAGCTTAAAACATGATGTTTTGCCACTTCGCAAAGTGGGCTTAAAAACTCACAATCATCGAATTGTCCAATTCAAGCAATAAAACCTTCATCTACAAGCACTCATGCAGTTAATCACTTAAGTAAATAGCCTCATGGCATCACTCACACTCATGCAAGTATGTTAAAGCGTAAAACTTATAGTGTACTCCAAACCAAAACAAAAGCTAGTTAGAAATATGCATGATTCTAACTATACAAGATGCCTAATACAACACATGCAATAATACAACTAAATAGGCTCGGCTATCTAAAATAGCATATGAATGCGACAATTTGATAACATACTTTGAAACACGTACTCAACTGAGTATTGAAATGCGATGCAGTTTGAATGATGCGCCGAGCCCGGTGCATGCCAGACAAATGAATGGATGCAAACACGCAAGCATAAGGTATGCTAATCAAAACGTGTCCCTAATCTAACCATCGAAAGCAGGTAAATAAAAGGGAGAGGGGTTGGAAGACATGCAGACACACACACACACACACACACACACACACACACACACACACACGCTTATTACAACATTATGCCCTTATAAAGGAGGGTTTGAATAAATAAGCTAAGCTATACTAAGCTAAGCTAACTAATCAAACTAATCTAATTAAACTAATTAGACTAATTATTACAAATCAAAATAAAAAAATAGCTAAGCTGAGCTACTTAATTATTACAATACTTAACTAATTAATTAAATTACAAAACCAATGTACACTAATTAAACATTTAGAGCACTGAAGTACACTGCTTTAGCTCTGCTTTAGAACATGGAAGATGCATGCATTCGGTTTTCACCCTGAAAAGCCCCACCGGTTTACTCTTGAGAGGCTCTGTTTGCAGGGTTGACTACACTCCAGGATCTTCTGCTCCACGTTACCAAACCAATGCTGAGAACTGCACCAGTGGCTTGCTGGCCATGAATGCTTGATGCCAGCCATCTGCCGGCCAAAAATGTGCCATGCCGGCCAACAATGAGATACTGTCGGTCACCAATGAGCCACTGTCGGCCACTGATGCTCTGAGTTACCACACACTGCAATAGAGCACAAACAGAGGAAAATTTAGGGTTTTCCAAGGATATGTTTGTACTGTGCCCCTCCTTATCATCTCAAAACATCAAAGGAGTGGCACTCTTGGATCCAAAACCACCAATCAAGCATTTTCAATGCATGATGGCCAAAGATCCAAGTTGTACACTTTCAATAAATGCACAAAAACAAGACTCTAGACCACTACCTTGTCATGGATGATCAAAGGCAATGGAGACTAAGGAGATTGGCTCATTTCATCACTTTGAGTATGAAATGGACCAATCTACCTTGTGTTCAATATAACGTCCGATTGAACACATGCAATGCAAACACAACATGCTTATCTTAGTCATGTTTTACTTGTTCAATTTTGTTTACTCATTTTAGCATTACCAAGTCATTCTTTAGCTGGTTAAGTCCAAAGTGATTGTCCTCTAATTGGAAAGATGGCCTAAACCACAAGTGTCTTGAGCATGAAAGAGGCCTCATGTTGTTGGTTAGGAGGGTTAAAACCATTAGGCATGAGAGCCTCAAGTTCACATTCAAGCCAACAAGGGCTCAAGATCACTTTCAAAGCAAAATGAAAAAAGAAGAATGGAGGGAGGTTGCAGACTTTTCAGTGCTGAAATGGCATGCAAAATAATACTACAACATGTTAAGAGCCAAAAACACTAAAGCTAGTGAAGAGCACTACACTAGAGGCATGCTATATCAAGCTCAAATGACCAAACCAACTCAAAACAGAGCTAAACCATGCCAAAACAGTGGCTAAAACATGCTGAGATTGAAGCGTAAAAAGCTAGAAAAACATGCTTACATGTTGGCTCGCAAACAAGGCTCAAAGCACAACTCTCAAAAGCAATGAAAGAGTGAAATAAGTGAGAGTGTCACAGAGATATATGCACTAAAATCCCATGTAAAATGATGCTATAACATGCAAGCATCTCAAGCAAATCAAGCTTAAAGCCTCAAAACAATGAGCTAGTAAAGACCATTTGCATTACAACTATACAAAGCAAGCCTCAAGTGGCCAAACCAACTCAAAATAGAGCTAAAGCTAGTCAAAAAAGTAGCAAAAACATGCTGAGATCAAGTCACAAAATGGTAGAAAAACATGCTCACATGTTAAGCTATCTACATAAGCAAAAAAGACACAAGGAGGGGAGGCCACCCCCTCCTATTTTGGACCTCAAAACATGGTTTTGTCACTGAAAAACCTCTGAGTTTCAGTGGTAAAAAGGCCCAAGAAGTTTGATTTGAAGGTGATGAGAAAGGGTGCAAAAAGCTTAACAAGTTAAAGAGCAAAAGGGGGGAACAACCCCCTAACTCACAAAGGCTCAAACCACCACTTTTAGGACTGAAAAATAGAACTTTTTACATGCCAAAACCAGCCTTGAAATGGTGGAAAAAGATGGCAAAGCAAGTATGAAAAACAAGCTTAAAGGGAGAGAGTTATACCTCTTGAAGCACAACACAATTTTAGGCAACAAAACCAAGAAAAACCACCTTAAGGAGTTCCAAGAGAGCCTCAAGCAACCTCAGCCCAAAGATAACCAACTTTGGTCAAGGATGTATAGGCAAAGGAGAAGTGTATCTACACTTGTATGCCCTTATGCACAAAGGTTCAAGAGACAGAGAAATGTAGAGAGAGAATTGTAGAGAGAGAGGCTCCCAAAATTTTCTTCCTCAAATGTTCTAACCTTCTAAACAATAGATAAGGCTCTCTATATATAGAAAAATGCAAGCTTAGGTTGAAAATATCCCAAAAGGGATAGTTGGAACAGTTGGAACACAAATATCTACAAAAATCTGACTTTTTCCATCAATGGCTGGCAAGGATCACTCTTGGACGGCAGGTGGCCGACAATGGTCATTCATGGCCAGCAACCTCCACCTCTGGTTGGCCAGAAAAATCTGCTTTTTGGGCCCAACTTCAAATGGACATATCTCCTTCATATGGACTCCTTTGCAGGTCATTCTTCAGCCTAAATTGAAGCCCTGGAAGTCTTCTTTCCAATGGTAGCAGCCTCACATCAAAATTCCAACTGTGCAAAAATATATGTCTCTTTTAGTGAAGACTGCTCAGTTTCGATCCTACCCAGATTCATGCCCAACTTCTTCTCCAACTTGGTTTCTTCTCTCCTCTCCCATTTTCTTCAACTCCAAACCTTTAAATAAGATGTTTTAAAGATTTTTTCAAAGAGTTCACCTCTCTTCCATTCATTTCCACTTTGTCCTTGCTCGGTTTACCGAAAAGCGCAACATTTAACGAAATACAAGCCTCGGAACATCGTAGGAACTTTTTTTCAAAAATATTTTGGAAGAGAGGGTTTTAAGATCCAAAAATCATTTTAGTAAAAATAGTTTTGGCCTAAAAAAGGGGTGTAAGGTTGGGATTTGAAGCTCTCCTTGTCGAAGAAATCAAACATTTGCACTACACAACTTTCATCACCAAGTAAACAACCAGTGGCGCCCAAGTCTTAAGGGCGGTCAAAAATGGGATGTCTACAGTTGCCCCTCTTTGACAAAGCTCAGAGTCATGAAATGACGTAGGTGAATGTCAAAGCCCAGAGACGACCCTTTTTGATAAGGCCGTAAGACTTGGGCAGACAAACAAAATGCAGATGCGGAAACAGATGGTTGTGCCCGCAGGCTGCCTGCGTATCCCTTTGCAGGGAATCAAACCAGCATAGTTCGGGGGCAGGATGTAAAATGATAGGCAATTGTAATGAAATCATGAAAATGATATACAATGTATTTGAATCATCAAACCACTAGCAGTACAAAATCACACAAATATCATAAAGGGATGGAGATGGAAAATCAAACTATGTTTAACATAGAAAAGGTGCCGGAACCCTCAAACCACAACTCTCTTAGTGGGATAGGTGTATGCACATACAGAACTATGTGTTTCGTAGAAAGATTACATGTAATTAGGTGGTATGATATAAGTGGGGAATGATCTGTTGAGGAAAGATCGTGATCCTACATGCTAAATGCAACAAAACAAAATACGATACAATGAATGCAATGGATGAAGTAAATAAGGTGCGCGGCCAAACCACATTTTACCTAGAAAAGGTATGGACACAAAACAGACCACGTCTAACACAGAAAATGTGCCGACACCCTCATATCGCAATTCTCGTAGTGGAATAGGCGCGTACACATTATCACAGAACCACGCTTCAACGAAGAAAATGTATGTGCACATGCCAGACTAAGCTTAACATGGAAAGGACAGTCTGATAAAATGGATAATGCAGTAGATGCATGCGATAAATGCTATATGCAATGCAATAGAAGGCAATGCGACAGAAGTAATAAATTATGTAGTAGCTAGGAAGTAAAGGTACCTTACAGAGGCAATTGCCAATGACTCACCTCATGCTGTTGGGGATCTTCCCCTTCTTCTCAGTTGAACCACAGGTAATACTTTTCTCCCTGACTATGGTCGCAGCTTTCCTTATTCTCCAATATGGTGACAGACTAGGTTGGTTCAGTATCTAGAATCGAGGCGCATACATGCTACCTCAACCTATGGGGCTGCCATACAGATTTCAAGCTGAGGATACACCTCTAGGTATTTAAACCAGACTTTAGTCTCAGAAATCCCGAACCTTTGTGTTCTAGGCATCGGCCATTCGAACTCTAGTTTCCACCATCTCAGTTGATCTCATAGGAACTTACTATAAACACAGGCAGGTGGCTATACTAGACCACTGGACGTCGTTCGGGCATGACAAACACCAAAGGAATTGCACCTTTAGAGGATTTAAGGTCTCCTAGACCAGAGAGTGCACAAGACAGTGCGATGCAGAGTGAATGCACAAAAAAGTGCTTTACAGGTGCACAACACAGTGCGATGTAGGTTGAAATGCACGAGACAGTGCCAACAAGATGCACAAAACAGTGTGATGCAAGTGCACAAGACAGTGCGATACAATGCGATGAGCAAGAAAGCACGAGGGTAATGCACAAAAGAGTGCAAATGCACAAGACAGTGCGATACAAGGTGCACAAAACAGTGCGATGTAGGTTGAAATGCACAAGATAATGCGAGCGATTTGAAATTCACAAAACAGTGCTATGAAGGGTGAAATGCACAAGACAGTGCGATGCGATGCAATGCACAAAATAGTGCGATGAAGGAATGCACAAAACAGTGCTATACAGGTGCACAAGACAGTGCGAGTAATGTGAAATGCACAAGACAGTGCTATACAGGTACACAAGACAGTGCGATGCAGGGGATGCACAAGACAGTGCCACACAGGTGAATGCACAGGATAGTGTGATGTAGGTGCACAAGATAGTGCGATGCAGGGTGCACATGATGTGCGAACAAGGGACGCACAAAATAGTGCGATACAAGGTGCACAAAACAGTGCGATGCAGGTGCACAAGATAGTGCGATGCGCAAGAAAGCGCGAGTGTAATGCACAAAAAAGTGCGAATACGTCCAAACGCGCCTCACGTGAGTGGAGAAAGAGGGAATAAGTGCGCAAGAAAGCGCGAATGTAAGTTACACAAGAAAGTGCGAATGCGTCCACACGCACCTCACATGAGTGGAGATAAAGGGAACAAGTGCGCAAGAAAGCGCGAATGTAAATTCCAATGCGCAAGAAAGTGCGACGCGCAAGAAAGCATGAGTGTAAATTGCACAAGAAAGTGCGATGCGCAAGAAAGCGCAAGTGTAAAGTGCACAAAAAAGTGCGATGCGTAAGAAAGCGAGAGTGTAAACTGCACAAAAAAGTGCGATGCGCAGGAAAGCGTGAGTGTAAACTGCACAAAAAAGTGCGATGCGCGAGAAAGCGTGACTATAAATGCAGGATTTTAAGGTCTCTTAGACCAAAGAATGCAAAAGAGAGTGCGAATGTGATACAAAGTGTAAGTGCACGAGACAGTGCGAGTGGCACACAACCACAAAGTGCACAAGACAGTGCGAGTGGCACACAACCACAAAGTGCACAAGACAGTGCGAGTGATATGAAATTGTGAAATAGATGCACTGAGTAAGATTATTGTGCGATAGATGCATGATGTTAATTGAAAGCATGTTTTATGCATGAAACAAGCATATTCTATGCGGAATTGAAAGCAAACATATTCTATGCATGAATGATAACGATGCACGGCACGCATGCAACAGAAGTGTATGTAAAAATGCACATTCTATGCAATAGAGGGGCATCAAATATGTACTTTGGTGCCTCCAATTTTACCTTTCGGAGGACTTTGCAACATGCTCAGCTCAAAAAGGATACATCTCATTCATATTGGCAAGGGGTAACATCTGCATGTGAAAACCTCGGGTGCTACTTGAACTGTCATTCTGACTTGAAGCAGGCTTAAGCTTAGGGTCGAGATACACTCATACTCCAGAGAAAGGCGAGGCCTGAGAAGGTGCACCTGGAATGCAGTATCGGAATTTGCCGAAGTTGAAACACACTAAGATGCTCCAAATTTTCCCTCTTTTCTTTTGTTTTGCAGCCTGGAACCTATATAGCTTCAAATAAGTCCTGGTTCGATTGTTCCCTCTTGATCAAGGTTGAACCCTGCAGTTTTATGAAAGAACAAATCCTGTTTTGCACAAATGTTGAGAATGGCACAGCACTCTGAGCACAAAATGATTTATTTTGGAAATTGAAATTGAGAAAAAGTTTTTGACCAGGTATTAAGCCTATGACTGACCACAGTCAAAATGACTCAACAAAGAGAAAACGAAGGTAAAACAACCCGAACACATCTGTTGACACTCGAAACGACTCAAGACAAGAATCGAGACAAACAAAAACAGCAAACACAACACTCGAATGTTTTCTGCCAGTGGGAGACCTCTAAATTCATAAGGGGCCTGTTTCTCTAGGTATTGTTTCCCACCATTTCTTATTTGTGATTCTCACATCACTCTGGCACTCAATCTCTAGTTTTCTGAGAAAGCCCTTTTCTCACTTTTTCTCTCAGCGCACATCTCTCTATTATTTACTCTCTTTCTTTTTTCATCCCTTCACTTTTGCCCCTAGTATTCTGCTAGATTCTCATTCCTCCCCTGACAACTAGTGAGCTCTCCCACAGATGGGTTGTGGTGCGACCAGATGCGCATCAAATCTGCAACTGACATCGGTTGATGACACCACTGGATTAGCTTGATCGTCTCACTGGCCAGGTATACAATTGATTGGCCTCACATATTACGTTTTCTACGCTCTCATTCCGGGTTAGACGCCAATTTGGCTGTGATCATTCAGATGAGGGAATCGAACATCCCACTCCATTTTGAATTCGTGCTTCACACTTGTCTTGATACCTCACTGCTTGGAGGATATGAGAGATTTTAGCCTCCTGCTGTTAGCCTCAGTTGTGCCCTTTCTGGCGAATATGGTGCCCTTTCCGGCAAGTATGTTGACAATGGGGAAAAGACAGAAAACCTGACTCAACTATGCCCCTAGTTCATCATTTTGACCATTTTTTATTTTTTGACTTTTTTCTAAAACAATTTTTGACCATCATGAGAGTTAGATTAACATACTTTGTTCGATTTTCTGATTTGAAATCATGCAAGTTAGGTTTTGCGCATTGAAAATTTTCCTTTTTTGGGTCCACGAAATGGTCCAGTTCGGAAAAAAAAAAAGAAATAATTTTCGAGAGAATTAGTCAACCTCATTAAAAATCCTTAAAATTGTTTTTGCAAATGGCCATTGCTCAACCAACACGGAATCTACTCTCGAGATGCACGATCTCATATCTGGACTTGAATTGTCTTGCTGCTAAATCTTCTAACGGAATAGGACAACCGAATTTGAACGAAGACAAGCCAATTTGCACATGGATAGGATAGCCGAGTTGAATAAGGATAAACCAATCAACATGGATGAGCCAAGCAGGCTGAAAATGATTGGGGCTGAACTTCAAGATGAAGTTACCTACGTATTCCAAAGATGGGAATCAAGCCGTACGTAGTTCTGGGTTAGGTTCACTCGGGTGTTGACACTCTCCTTTTGCGCTCTAACTTTTGCCAAGGCTGCCCTTCCAGGTTTTCAACCTCGCGAGCTCTGTTTTTCTTTTCTTTTATTTTCTTTTTACTTTTCATTTTTTTCATTTTTGTTCTTTTCCTTTATTTTCTTCTTTTCTTTTTCTTCTTTTTTTTCTTTTCTTTTCATTTCTTTCATTTTTGTTCTTTTTCTTCTTTTTCTCTGCTCTAACTTTTGCTTAGGCCGCCCTTTCAGGTTTTTGGCCCAGCGAGCCTCTCAAGAATAAATAAAAAATAAAAATAAAAAGTTTAACTTGTCCATGTTGATTGGTCATAGGATCTCTAAGCCATCTGAATCCATGAGAATGGCTGCTGCTCGCTAATAATGTAGGAGTCCATCCAATCGGGTCTGAATTTGCCCCTAGTGTTGCGGATAGGAACTCGATTGTCCTTCAGCAAAACTTTTTTTTTTTTTCAGATTCTGGAATTTGGCTTTCTTGCCAATCTTCATTGGTTTGCAGAATGACCTATCCTTTGAATCTTTGAGCACATCTGACATTTTTGTTGCCCCTAGTTCGAGGGATGCTTCTGATCTAACTTTGCAAGCTTTCTTTGATGACATCTGACCTTCTTGATCTGACCTTCTTGCCCGTAGTTCAAGGGTTGCTTCCGATCCGGCCATACAAGCCTTATATTGTGATTGATCGTTGAACATTCTGAGTTAAAGTTTAAGGTTTGAAAGCAAAGGAGTCGAGTCTTGAGGCATGAGAGCGATCATATACTGCACAATCTCAAGATCAATTCCACGCGTGTCTTCGCAGGACCACGCAAAACATTTTTTAAAATCTTTTAAGAAAGCAACTAGTCGCTCAGGTCGAAGACAATGTAGAACCAATCTGGATCAAGCTAGGATCTTTCTCGGTACTCATATTAACAAACATGATCTCATTCATTAAGGGCTTAGCATGCCTCTCTTTTTCTCAGTTGATCAAATTTTCGCAATCCCGAGGAATTCCTTCCTCTTTGTTTTCATCACAGCGTTAGAAAAGGTTTTGAAAAACTTAGGTCAATGCAATGATTTCAAGGCACAGAAAAGTAGGTGAAAAGCACTACCGTTTCATTCAGAACTTTTGGCACAACTGGCTCAATGGCAGAAAGAAACTCAAAAGAAAGGGTGTAAAAGACAAACACAAAACAAGATAGTGATGTCCGAGGTAACACCCCTGAGATCACCCGACTCTAACACAATAGAACTGACTTGATACAACAAGGCAGACTTGACTGACTCAGTACAAAAAGACTGACTCAATACAACACAACAAGACTGACTCAATACCCAAGTCAGGAAGTAAAATAACTAGCATTTGCACATTACTCAAAACAATGCGTGCCATCCACCACATTTGGAGTAAAAATAAGCGCCATCAGCAGGTGGTTCATCCCCCGATCACATAATCACATTATTTCCCAAGTTCACTGATCCAATGCTGATAGACTTTGCAAGACTTGGTGTGACGATGACCTCGTTATCAATAAAATCTTGTATTTCATGGCGAAGACAAAAGCAACTGTCAGTGCCATGACCGGTTTATTGAAGGAAGGCACAGTACTTGGTAGCATCATGCTTAGCTGGAAGGGGATCCGGGAGAGGCCGAGGCTCAAGGGGTTTGAGATGGCCTTGTCCTATAAGGATTTGGAGAGCTTTGGACAAAGTCATGTAGAGGGGATTGAAGACCCTCTGGCCTCGGGGTTGGTACTTTGAGGTTTGTGGAGTGTTGGATGTACCAGCAAAGGGGTTGGCAGGTGCTGATTGGGTTTGGTGATCTTTTTCGAATGTAGGATTGGAGCTGAAAGGGGCGTTTTTGGTACAACATCCCTTTTTCCGGCTTGCCCCTTGATTCAAAATGCTCTCATCTTGAGTAGCAAAAGTGCCGTCTACAATCTTTGCAACAACTATGAGCACTTGTTGTTTGTTCAGTCCTTTAGCCTTCAAAGCCTCAACAGCCCACTGAAGATGTTCATAGGGACCAATGCTTGCACCGACTTTGTTCTTACCACTTGCCTCCACTTTGCTAAGGGATTTGGTCGCTATATCAGAGCGGAGCCCAATTGTTGTTGACATGTCATTGCCCAGACCTGGGATGGCTTTAGGTTGGCCATTTTCAATTGCAGCTTGCCCCAAGATTGGAGAGCCTTTTGGCGTGAAATTTCTGGCATGTGATATGGGTGATGACGAAGCCAATATCCCAAAGGCCAAATCTGCCACAGTTCTTTGAAGATCTTCAATCATTCTCATCAGCTCAGAAGTAGTGGGTTTACGGGTTTGAGATGATTGGGGCTCGAGTGCATCCATCATACACAAGTCCATGCTTTCTGGGATAAACACCTCAGGCTTGGATAGATGGGTCGGGGTAATGTATATACTAGGGCTATAGGTGGATGGCAGTATATGGATTAGATTGAGGTGTGGATGAGGTACTTGGTCCTTGGGGTTTTGAGGTGGAGCTATCGTCTGGTTGTTGATAAGATTCTGGACCTCGTGACAAAGGCGGTAGCGACGATCCGCGCTGTTGATGATACACACAGTATTTGGTGGGGGTTATATTTGGCAGAGAGTGGGTCAGGCAGAGGCTAGGGATCAAGGGGTTTGAGATACCCTTTTTCCATCAGGACTTTTAATGCGCTGGTTAGGCTCATATAGAGAGGGGTGAAAGTTCTGCCCTGAGCTCAGGTTGGGCCGGCTGTTTGTGGGTTTGGATTAGAAAATGGGTCGGTAGTTTTAGAAATGGCGACGGTGTTGGTTTTAGTGGGTTTGGGAATAGTGTTACTACCATCATTGGTACTCCTGGAAAGCACCCTACTTGTTGGTTCACTTGTTCTGGGAATAATCCCATTGTTAAATGCATTTTCGATCTGAACCCCCAATTCATTCAAACTTTTGAAAGTGAATAGTGGAGCGACTATCAACTTTTGCAACATATCATGCTCAAGGTTCTGCACCACTATCCACACTTGGTCCATTTCAGAAGGGTGATCTGTCCTCTGTGCTGCCTTTGCTCTCCACCTTGCAACAAATTCCACAAAAAACTCTACAGGATTCTGGTGGGTTGCTTCAAGCTCTTGGGTGGTCATTTCAACTAGGGTATTGTAAGAGTACTGATCAACAAAGGCCTCAGCCAACTCTTCCCAGTTCAGCTTCATTGTTTCCTCCAACTTGGTGTACCAAGTGGCTGCTATGCCCGACAGGGTTCTTCTATACAGAGAGAGTTTCTGAGGCTTAGTTAGACCCATCAGTTTCAGAACATCCAAGAAAAGCCGGATATGTACCATAGGATCTCCAGACCCGTCGAAACGGTCAATGTGTGGCATTCTGAATCTATCTGGAGCCTTACAGCAGCCTTGCTGTACCCATCCTCAATGTCGGGAATGAAGTTAAGGCCCTAAGCCTTTTTGAATTGCTTCTCAAGGTTAGCAATTTTTACCAAGGTCGGATCGAGGTCATTACTACCAAAAGGATAAAGCCTCTCATTAGGCTGCACCAGGGGTTTGAAAACTTGAGCTCGAGCCAACCCTTCTCGAGGATCCGAACAATGCGAATCTTCAGCTGGCGGAAGTGGGTCAAAGTTCGGCTGGGGTCCCGAGACTAGATGTGTGGTAGGTGCCCCAGATGGGCGTTGCATTTCAGCATTGGTCTCATCTTACATAGTGATTCCCTGGTTTAATGCCGCTATCATGGCCACAACCTCTTCCGGACTCTGTGCCATCACGAATCTGCAGAGTTGAATGAAGGTGATCTAACTAGTGACTGCCGGATCAGTTGAACCAATGAACTTTGTCTGGCCCTTCTTTGCCCTGCCACAGGTGAAGGAAACACTGGTTGCTTTTTTGAACTGAATATCCGACCTGACAAAGTCTATCAACACAAGTCCAATGTACTCGGCAGATATCGAAGCCTTCTGAAGCTATAGTTCTAGAACTACCTAGCAAAAGAGAAAACAGACAGCACCTCAGACTGATTTCACTAGAAGAGATACGAGCATAGCTGAATGACTGTGCTCTCTACTGAATTCTGCCCCAAAATCATATACCAAACTCGCAACTGATATGCACATCCTTATATAGTTTCCTCGTAAAGCACATACCAAGAAAATGACAACCAAAACACCCCTATGATGGGGTAGGGTTACCCTGTCCTAGTTTTGTCAGGAGCTAGGGGTTTCACTATGTAAACATGTGGTTTTGAAACAATCCTGCATTCGAGTGAGCAACATGTCCTAGTTTGGAACAGTCTTTATGGCTTCTGATATGCAACTAGGTCGATTAGTCAAAAAGGGTGCCTCAGCAAAACCACCTAATGTACCTCTCGCTCCTAACACCGAGAAGTGAAAGGTGGATCAAATGGTATAGCAGTAGTCCAGATCCAAGGGTTGTGTTCCCATCGTGGCAGAGCTCGCAATCGGTCAGCCTTTTGGCAAGCTTTTCCAAGCGAGCCTCCAGCATATGGCAAACACTGTGACTTAGGCACACCAATGCAAATGCAATGCAAAGAAACACATAAGTGTAGATAAAACAACATATCATGAGTTCGAGTCAAGTTCTCTAAATCCCCAGCAGAGTCGCTAGAAACTGTAGACTCGACTTTCTTCATGCCCCCTTTTCGGAGAGTTCGAATTGGTCCTACAGTTCGGACTCCTATCATGGTTCTGAATCTAATCTCACAAAGCGCAATGTGAGACTAATAAACACCAAAGAGTCCAATCCGGCAAATCATTTTGGAAAATCGATTTTGAATCAAATAATGCCAAAACTGGATTGCTTTGCCAGATTACAGAGTTGCCACCTAAATATTTTATTTTTTGGAAATTTAGGAAACCCTTACTCGTGCCAAAGGCCACGTGTCCGTCATCACCAAAGTTACCTCGGCTCGGGAACTTGGGTACGAGAGAGGAAGGTCTTGAAATGAGCACCCCCGCTCGCCCGATCAAAGGATCGGCCTCTACTAAGCATGATATGTTGTTTTATAAACACATGTGTTCTTATTCCGGTTATTAGCTAACTTTACTATGTGACGCACACATACAAGTATAGACTAAATCGCAAGAATTGGAACAAATCAACTCATGTTTGTTTGTGAAAATGGTTTGAAAGTGCCACCCTCAAGTGGGCTTAAAACATAATGTTTTGCTACTTCGCAAAGTGGGCTTAAAAACTCACAATCATCAAATTATCAAATTCAAGCAATAAAGCCTTCATCCACAGGCACTCATGCAGTTAATCACTTAAGCAAAAAGCCTTATGGCAAGCATGCTATCATGGCATCACTCACACTCATGCAAGTATGCTAAAGCGTAAAACTTACAGTGTACTCCAAGCCAAAACAAAAGCTAGTTAGAAATATGCATGATCCTAACTATACAAGATGCCTAATGCAACACATGCAATAATGCAACTAAATAGGCTCGTCTTATTCACTACATTGACTGCATCCATTGCATCGTACTTTGTCTTGTTGCATTCATCATTTAGGATCATTATCTTTCCCCAGCAGATCATTCCTCACTTATATCATACCACCCAATTACTCTTTCTCTTTCTACGAAAAACATAGTTTTGCATGTGCTTGCACCCCTTTCATGTTAAAACATGGTTCTGTTATGTGTAAGCATCCATGCTGCGCTGAGGCCAGTATTGAGGATGTAGGCATTTAGCTGTGTTAGGCATCGTTCGGCTGTGCCCACATCTTTTCTATATAAAATGTAGTTTGATTTGTATCTCCATTCCTTTATGGTATATGTGTGGTAAGCACTGCTTGTGGTTTGATTATTTCATTGCATTGTATATCATTTTGCATCTTGCTCCTAAACTACACTGGTTTAACTCCTTCCAAAGGGATACGTAGGCAACCCTTGGGTTCAACCAACTGCATTTGCATTTTGTTTGTTTGCCCAAGTCTTACGGCCTTGTCAAAATGGGTCGTCTTCGGGCTTTGACATTTACTCACGTCATTTTATGACTTCGAGCTCTGTCAAGGAGGGGCAACTGTAGACACCCCATTTTTGACTGCCCTTAAGACTTGGGCGCCTCAGGTTGATCACTCGATGATGAAATTTATGCTGTGCAAACGTTCAATTTCTTTAGCAAGAAGAGCTTCTAAATCCCAACCTTACACCCCATTTTGACCAAAAATTTTTTGACGAAAACTATTTTAGACCTTTAAACCCTCTTTTTCAAAATATTTTTCCAAATGTTTCTACGATGTTCCGAGGCTTGCATTTCGTTTAAAAGTTGCACTTTTCGGTAAACCGAGCAAGGAAAAAGTGAAAATAAATGGAAGAGAGGTGAACTCTTTAAAAATATTTAAAACCTTTTATTTATAGGTTTGGAGTTGAATAAAATAGAAGAGGAGGGAAGAAAACTAGTTGAGAAAGAAGTTGGGCATGAAACCGTTAAGGGAGAACTAAGCAGCCTTCAATAAAATAGGCATATCTCTTTTTACACTTAGAATTTAGTTATGGGGCCATCACCATTGGAAATTGGACATCTGGGGCTTTAAGTTAGACTCAAGAATCTCCTAAAGCCGAGTCCGGATGAGGGAGATATGGCTGTTTGAAATTAGGCATCAATCCGGTTAAGATAGAAATGAGAAACCTTCACTAAAATAAGCATATCTCTTTACACACTTAGAATTTAGATGTGAGGCCACCACCATTGGAAATTATACTTTTGGAGCTTCAATTTAAACTCAAGAATGACTTGAAACCAAGTCTGAATGAGAGAGATATGCCCATTTGAAGTCGGGCCTAGAAGCAGATTTTTATGGCCGGTAGGCCACTATTTGTGGACGGTCAGCCACCACTTTTGGCCTGCCGGCCGCTTGTGAAAGCCCAGATATTTTGTTCCAGCTATCCCCCAAAAGCTCTAGCTATTCCTATATAGATATTTTTTACTGAGAGCCATGTTTTTCTATGCATACTTGACCTCTCCTCATGTTTTTAGGTTACAAAAAATTCCAAAAGTCCCAAAACTTGAAATTCTCTCTCTATCTCTGTCTTGCAACACACACATCTTACCCAAACACTTCCTAAACCAATATTGGAGCTCTCTTTGCTGAAATTATTGAGTCCAAATTTCAGCCCTTAAGAGTGTAAGCTTTGTGGTTTGTGAACAAAAGAGTAACCTTGCTTCAAGAGGTGTAATTTTGAGCATCTCTACACTACTTCTCTCCCATCTTTTCTTGCTATTTTTTAAACTATTTTTGAACTTTTTTTATGGGCTGAAACTTCTGCTTTAAGGCTATTAAAGATAGAGGGGTTAACCACCCTTCTTTACACCTTGTCTCCTAAGCTTTTACACTTGTGTTTCCCATCTCTTCGTCCACTTTTTTTGAGCTTTTAAATACTGATTTTTAGAGCTTTTTTAGTGGCTAAAAACATGTTTTGAGGTCCAAAAATGGGCGGGATAGCCTCCCATCCTTCTGCTTTGTTTACTAGCTTACATAGCTCCATGTTTTATCTTATTGTTCTAGCTATTTTTAGCTTAATTCCAACAGTTTTTTGGACTGTTTTAGCACTATTTTAGGACTGTTTTTAGTCTTTCATTGCATTTGAGCTTTGTATAGCATGCTTGTAGTGTAATGGTCCTCATAGGCTTGGTGGTTTAGGCCTTAGCCACCAACCTATTTGAGTTGATAATGTTTATTTCAAGCTTTCCATATTTGTGATCACCTCTAATCACTTCTGCAACCTCCCTCTTTTCTTGTCTTTTGCTTTGCTTTGAAAGTTGGTTCAAACTAGTTGCTTGTTTAAAGCATGAGATTGAGGTCTTGTGCTTAATGGTTTAATTCCTTTGGGGGTTCATTACCAATGGCATGACACTTCTTTCATACTTAAAACAACTCTTGCTTTGATGTTTCTTTCCTTTAGAGGATTTAATCTTCACCTTTGGACTTAATGAATTAAAGAATGGAAAGGAAATTAAAATAGAATAATAAAACTTGGACTAAAATGATGCAACAAAATAATTTGGTTTGGATTTAATCGGACGTTAATTGAACCCTTGAATCTTGAATCATTTCATACTTGTTAGTGATGTAAACGGTTCAAGAGTCATTGTTGACCACCTCCCTTGATCAATCCATGATAGGGAGGAGGTTTGAGCATCTTTATTTGTTGCATTTATTGAACTTACACACTTTGGTTCATAGGCCATCATGCAATGAAATTACATCGATTGATGGTTTGTGAATCAAACTTACCACTCCTTTGAGCTGTTTGATGATAAGGAGGGGTAAGTTGTACAAACAACCCTTGTGAATACCTTGGTTGTGCTCTATTTGCTCTCTGTTTGCAGTGGAAAGAACCAAGCATTAGTGGCCAGCAGGCCACTATTTCTGGACAGTAGACCATATTTTGTGGATGGCAGGCCACCACTTTTGGCCTACCGGCCACCTTTGCAAAACCCAACAGTGGCTTTTTGAAATGGAACAGAGTTGGTTTTGAGGTAAAAAACAGTGCAAATGTTCTAACTGTGCAACAGAGGCTTCCTGGCAGCAGAACAGTGGCTTCAGGTGGAAATCCGTGCGCATGCATGAGCACTCCTCGCTTCCTAGGGCTGTTTAATCTAATTACTTAGCTTAGTTATTTGTTGTAATTAATTAGACTAGTTATTTAATTTGTTGTTGTAATAATTAGTTAATTAGCTAAAATAGTTAATTAATTTGTTATTGTAATAATTAGTTAAGTAGTTTAGCTAATTTATTCATTTGGGCTTTGTAATAGTTAGTTAATTAGGTAATTAGATTAGCTAGGCTATTCATTCGGACCCTCCTAGGCGAGGGAAAAACTTATAATAATGTGTATATCTTCCAACCCCACATCTTTCTCCCTTCTATTTACTTCCTTATGATGATTAGTTTTAGAACATCATGTTTCTTTTAGCATACTCTATGATTTGCATCCACTTGTCTTGCATGAATCGAGGCTTAGTTCATCATTCTAACAATGCGTTGTCGTTTAAATACTTCTTTGAAAAGGTGCTTAAACCACATGCTATCAAATTGATTCACATGTCATAATTAATAGCTGAGCCTATTAATTGCATATCGCATGTGTTGCATTAGTCATGTTGCATTAGTTAGGAGCATGCATGCTTTCTAACTCTTGTGTTTCTTTTGGCTCACCTTGGAGTACTAGGTGAGCATTTTGTGCTTTTAGTATATTGCATGAGTGTGAGTGTTGCCATGTCTAGCATGTTTTCCATAAAGCTAATTGCTTGATTGATAAATTGCTTGAATGCCTGTAGATGAAGGCTAATTGCTTGAATTGGGATAGTTTGATTAATGTACATTTGAGTCCACTTTTTCAAGTGGCACATTCACAAACTCTTTTAAAAAACTATTATGAAATCAAGTGTTCCAATTTTTACAAATTAGTCTATACTTGTGTACACATCACATAGTAATGTTAGGAACGAGAGCATATAATGTAGATAAGAATCACATCATGATTAGTAAAGGCCGATCTTTGATCGGGAGAGAGGGGGTGCTCAATTCATGACCTTCCCCTCTCGTACCTAAGTTCTCGAGCCGAGACAATCTTGGTGATGACGGACACGTGGCCTTTGGCACAAGTCATGGGTTTCCTAAATTTTTCAAAAATATTTAAGTGACGACTCTGTATCTGGCAAAGTAGTCCATTTTTGGCATTTGATTCAAAATCGATTTTTCAAAAGATTTGCCAGATTTGGACTCTTTGGTGTTTATCTATTTCATATTGCACTTGTGAGATTAGATTCAGAACCACAGGTAGAGTCTGAACTGTAGGGCTTCTCGTCTTTCGAAAGAGGGCATGAAAAGTCGAGCCACACCCATCACTTTCACTACCCAAAAGAGTTACAAAGACAACTAAGCTCACCCTTGCCACGAGGGTCATAAATCAGCGATAAGACTCTATTTGCTCGGTCTCCTAGAAAATAAAAACAGTCACCACTCAAGGTGCACATTGTAACCCTCTGATGGTAACAATCAATCACAGCACGATACGAAGACAACCAATCCATGTCAAAAATGACATCAAAACCTGACATATTTAACAACACAAATGCAAAAGGAAGTCGGGGCCTAGCAACCTCTATCTCACAACCACGACACCCAAAATCCAAGTCAACTTTACCCCCAACTGGTGACTCTACCTTAAGTGGAGACACTAACTGAGCCACCTCTAACCCTAATGCAGAAGCGAAAGCAGAAGATATAAATGAATGTGATGCACCCGTATCAATCAACACATTATCCAAAGAATTGCACACAATAAAAATACCTCTCACAACAAAGGATCCTGGCAACTGCTCTGTCGCTGTAATAGCATATATGTGCCCTTGTGACCTCTGATCAACCTGTTCATCTCTCGGAGCATAGGCTTGCTAAACTGACTGAGTCGAAGCAGCTCCCTGACTACCTCGTGAGGTCTGGATTGAATGAGTTAGCTGATGGCTCTAAGCCTGTCTCGACCCTAATAAACCAAATGCGCCTCCCAATTGTGGGCAAGCTCTCCTCAAATACCCTGACTGACCGCACTGAAAGTAAGTAGGTCCTTGTCCCCTACTCTGGGACTGACTCTGAGATCAGTTAGGAGGTAGTGGTGGTAACATCTATTGTCCTCTTCCCTTCTGTGGGTAGGAATTAGCCTTGTAACCCGGTTGGCCACACTTGAAACAAGTAAAGTTGCCCTGAGTATTCCTCCCCGAGCCAATACTTGGCAATGGAAAAGTAGATCTAGACTGTTGTGATTGGGGCTGGGATGAAGAAGTGCCCCTATTCTTCTTGCTAGGTCGAAAGTCCCCCTGAGACTCTTGACCCCTAGACCTCGAACCCCAAAGTCTTTCCTCATCGGCCTGCGCAATAATCTCTACATGTGTCGCCGCCTCCATAAGACGATCATAGTTCCAGCAACCTTGAACAAGATCTTAGTTCTCAATCTCTTCTTGAACTCTATGCAACGGCGCTTCTCCGTTGGCACCAACTTCGGTGCAAAACGGGACAAACTAGTGAAGGCCGCCTTAAAACTCTGCCACAGACAGGTTAAGTTGCTTAAGGTTTTGGAATTCTTTCTTCAATCTCTCCGTAGCAGTGGGAGGTAGGTACTTGTCTTCGAAAGTAATGACAAAAGCTTCCCATGTCGAATCCACTCTACCTTTGGCGTACTTCCACCATTGGCCCGCATCCTCTTTGAGGTAGTAACTCGGCACAATCACCCTTAGCTCACTATCTTTAATGTGAAGCATTTCAAATGTCTTAACCGTTTGTTCAAGACACTCATTCACCTTCTAAGGCTCCGGGCCATCGTGAAACTCATCTACCTTGGCCTGCAAAAACTCTCTTGTAAGAAAACTCGCCCTTGACTCCACAGCATTCTCTTGCGCATGGTTGTCTACCCTCAATATGTTCATAGACTTTCTCAATGCCGCCGCAATCTCTCACACTAGGGCACCGATTGCGACTTGACCCGCTTGTTTTGGGACTTCTGGTGGCCCCATTTGCTCGGCCATATTAGCTTCGCCTACTTGCTCGGCCGCATTACCTTGGCTGAATCCTTCCTCTTGCACCAGAACCTCATGAACCAGTACTTCATGCACACCTCAGTGAGGCCTACCGCACCTCCCGCCTCTACCACCACGTGCTTATGTAGACACCCCATTTTTGACCGACCTTAAGACTCAGACGTCATCGATTGAGCGCTCGGTGATGACACATGTTGTGCTCGTTCTGAGGTTACAGAGTCTCGGCTGAGAGCCTTGCCTCTGGACCTCGGGACTCTTTTGTGCTTTGCCTCGATTTGCGAACCAGGTTCTATTTTCTCTTCCTGAAGGGAGGGAGAGGTCTCGTAGACCATCTCTCAGTGGCCGTAGGCTATTTTTCGTG